>CM055099.1:2257705-2382344 GCA_029204225.1 Diphasiastrum complanatum
CTCACATCATTCCCTCGCATTCCAACAATCACCATAGGCAACAGATTCAGAAGAGGGAGAAAGGAAGTTGTCTGAAACCACATAAGCAAAAGTTACACTTATAGTTAATTCCACTAAAGAAGACAGACGGGCAATTCAATGGGACTCAACCAAGAAGAGCACCCCAGTCATAAACCTCAGATTTTGAGCACTGGGAAGATGAAGATCCTAAGGAGGGGGAAGTACAAGTATTGGGTCCTTCAACCGCTCCTACATCCACATCATCCACATTCCATCATCCAGCTCTCTTGCCACAACATCTATATCTACTTCCATGTCTGTTATATCATCCATATCATCTACCAATATCACTACCACCATAACTTCCATCATCAGAATACCACTACCACCACCACCACCACTTTACCTTACATATTTATGTTATTCCACATCTCACCATTCATCTTCTTTCAAACCCTGGTAGTCTTACCGAGGTAGCTAAAAGATCATTATAGTGTCTTGCGGAGACCAACTACCACATTGGTTGGTCAATCGAAAAGAAAACAAGTGAAGAAAGATAATAAAAAAGAAAGAAAAAAGAGTCAAAGAGATCCAGTTGAGAAGGTCAATACAAAAGAAAAACTTGAGAAACAAGTTCTGTGTGAATCGGAATCTGCAAACGTTGGCTAGAGAACCAGTAAACATTAGCTGGAATCTCTGCAAATAATGGAAGATTATGAGCAAACAAAACCATAGATTCTTCCGTTAACACTGGTTTATGGCATGCACCCGATGTTGCCAATAGAGTTTGAAGTACCGACATATCGTGTACAAGTCAAAACCAGATCTGACGAGCAATCGAGCTTAGACGAGAGATTCTTAGTGATTGGAAAGCTAGAGGAGAATTGTAAACAAGCATCGATCGATATGACAAAGATGCAATTGAGCCGAAAGAAGGCCTTTGGTACTACGATAAAGAAGGCTGTTTTGCTTTAGGGAGACTTTGCTCTCCTATAGGATAACCATCATATCAAGTTTCCAAGAAAGTTACATACTCATTGGATAGGTCCGTATAAAATTATTAAAAATTTTGACAACGGGTCCCTCCAGCTAGCAGATCTACAAGGAAATTTGTAGCCAAAGAGAGTAAATGGTTCCCACGTAAAGAGATATTACGTTTGAATATTTTTATTATTTATTTAATTTTGTTTTATTATTCACTCATTTATTGTATGTTTGTTACATCTTGATTGTTCGTTCATTTCGTTGACTGATAGATCAGATAAGTTAAATCCGATTGTTCATTTCTATTTTTTATCTCGAGCATTTGATATCATAGGAGAATATTTCATGGTACCAAATAGCTTGCCTATTCATAGTATAATTATTTCTCTGATTAGACATCAGACTTTTAGTTATTGCATGACGACGAACGTCTTCTCTATTGACACGTGCACACATAAAACCATGTGCCACCTTTATTACTGGTCTTCTGACTATTTTTTCTACTTACTCCAAGTTCCTCATCATTTTTCATTTACCTCATCAGCGTTCGAATTCAAGCTTTCTTGTTTTATGCTTGCTTTCTTGCTCACCGTGCGCTACTATTGTATGCTATCATCTGTTGCAATCAATTGTTTGCTATCATTTCACGATCATCAAACTGAAATTTTTACGATCCAGAGCAATGGCTTCTACTCAATGCATGATACCAGCTAAAGTCAATTGGAGGGTGTGTAGCAAGCTAAACCTTGAAGAATTTCAAATGTTAGCTGATCCATGCGGACTCAGCTATACTCTGAATTGTCGATCCATCCACAGTCTTGATTGAAGCTAGCAACGAGTTCATTCAGGAGATGATTGATGTCACAAATGTTGTAGTTTCATCACAGGTCCAAGGAGTTAGAATGGACATCATGGAGATGACATTTGCTGTCGCGTTCCACTTACCAAGTGAAGGATCAGTTCCTCCAGCTTTATCCAAGGAGGATATTGATGAAACTAATCTCTTTCATAAGAATTTTTATATGCTAAGCAAAGGATATAAAATTTCTATGATCAGAGACTCGGCTCTGAGAAATTTTTGCAAATACTACAACCAAGTCCTCTTTGCAATAGCCGCGGATGCAACAATTGTAGTGACAAACTTTGGATATCTGCTCTCAGCCATCAAGGGAGAGCAGATAAATTTTGTTGCCATCGCTTTTAAGGCCTTCCACAAGTCAATGAAGCATGGCAAGGTTGTTGTCACAATTGATGCAGGGACAAGTCAAGCCTGAAGAAACAAAATGTTTCTGTTTCCAAAGCTTTGCTAGCTTTCAGCCCTCAGTTTCGAAAAGACACAAAGCAAAAAAGTTTGCAAACATCTTGATGAAAAGACACGAAGCGAAAAAGTTTGTGAAAGAAAAATGTTCATGATACAACAGGAGAAAGTCAGACGATGCGAAAGTCATCGAAGCGACACAAAAATCTTTACGACACTTTTTGACCTCCACGTTTCAAAGGATCAGGAAGATCATGCAAGTACCATGAAGTAAAAAAACCTTGATATGATATGATGATGTTAGTGGAAGAGCATTAGGACGTGCCTAACCCACCTCTCTTGTAATCCATGATTAGTTATGGATTGTTTAGTCTATCTAATCAGATATGCTACTCTGAATGTATGCAATTACTAAATCTATAAGATACATACAATAGTAGATAGAAAAAAATATAGAATAGAAGTTTGCTTGTGAGCGAGACAATTTTGTAAGTAGGATCTACAGAGATCCAAGAAGTCCGCCAGTAAGCGAGACGCTACTCGTGAATGAATACCATTTTCTCTTATGCCAATGAGCTGTGTGGATCTGTCATATAGTGCTCGAAATCAAGAGGAACAATAGATGATATTGTAGCTATTACATACATATCACTCTAATTTTTGTCTAATCTTGAATGAATTATTGTCTGCTATCACTTGTGTATCTCATTCACTTGTTTTATCAATTTCGCACACTGGTTCAGTTTTGTCGAATGTTGTATTAATCTATAACGTAGATCAACAGTGTCTGTCTATTTTCTAGAGGATTGTAGGAAAAATATAACAGGCAGTGACAAGCAATCATATCTGAAATCCATCCATCTTCATTTCATTCGTGATTAATTTGACTTCACTTTAGCAATGTCAATATCAAAGCTCATTCAAGTTTTGCTTCGCTTCGCTTCGTTTCTCTAGTTTCGCTTCATTTCATTTTGTTTCGTTACAGAGCCTAATTGATATTTGCAATTTGCATTCCATCGTTCATCAATGTTTTTCGCATTAGTGGTATCAGAGCACCTGTCATAGTCTAAGATAGCCGCTAAGCTATCAGATCTAGGAGGCCAAGCATTCAAACAAAGAACCATCGACAAGTGAGAACACAATTCGCAGTAACGGCTTCAATAAGTAGCATACAATCCAAGATCTGTACAATCCTCGACTCATCAGGATCTAACTTCCTAGCGTGGAAAGTCAAGATCTCACTGATACTAAAGAGAGAAGAATTATTCCCCTGGGGAGATGGCACCAAGGAGATGCCTACAACAACAGACAAGGAGCTACGTGAATGGAGGGAGAAGAATGACGAGACAGTAGCCGTCTTATCTTCATCCATCAAGGAGGGCCTAACTCTTGGTCTGGCTCTAAAGCAAAAGAGATGTGGGATACATTACTCACAAGATTTCAGACAAAATCACGCAGTCAGATCATGTTGCTCGAAGATTAGCTGACAAACCTGCAGTGGGATGGTAAAGACCGCACTTCCTTTATTAGGAAGATGAATGATCTATTCCTTTTACTACACAGTTCTGGAGCAGAAAATACAGTGTCAACAGAGAAGCAGCTTACTTATCTGTTGAGAGCTTTACCAAGATCATTCTAGACAACCAGAATGCTGCTAGCAAAAGATCCTACAATGACACTCAAAAAGGTTGTTGTCGAGATTCGAGAAGAAGTCGAAGCTCGAAAGCACCTTGATCACAAGGATGCTTCTGACCAAGCCCTCTACATCAACAAAGAAAAGACAGAGAAGCAATTCAAGCCTAAGAGGGAGTAAGATTGAAAGTAGGATCGAGATTAGCAAGCAGAAGGAGCCAGCAAAGGCAAATGGAAAAACAAAAGAAGGTCGAAACAACATAGTGGAGACAAAAAGACATGTGTGAGATGCAAACACGAAGGACATACTATCGATTCCTGTTGGCTTAATCCGAAAATCGAGTGTATCCATTGTCATAAGAAGGGTCATGCAGCCATGGACTGCCGCCAAAACCCAAGCCTACAAACAAGCTCAATGCAAACATAAGAACAACAATAGTTTGTCCTATGTCGAGGAGCCAGAGAGCTCAAAGATAGGCATCTCGAATACAACCAGTTCAATGACTTGTGATGCATGTATGAAGGGTAAGATGTCACGTATTCCTTTTGTCAAAGACTCCTACAGAACTACAAAGATTCTGGAGCTTGTACATTTAGACATCTATGGACCTTTCAACGTGATCTCAGAAGGAGGCTCAAAGTATTATATAGCCTTTATTGATGATTACAGTAAATCTGCCAGAGTCTACTTTATTCACAATAAACTAGAAGCATTGGACAAATTCACAGAGTAAGTGAATTGGACAGAAAGATGCACAGGAAGTAAGGTGAAGCAGATCAAAATAGATCGGGGTGGAGAATACATCTTAAACCGATTCACTGATTTCTGCAATGATCATGGTATCACTCATAGAAGAACTGCATCCTACATACCATAGCACAACGGTGTTGTAGAAAGTAAGAACAAGACTCTAATGGAAGCTGCCAGGTGCATGATGGCCTATTCAAAGGCTCCAAGAGTGTTGTGGGCTGAAGTAGTAGCTATAGTTGCTTACATTCAGAACAGGATAGGAAAATCTAGTGTTCCTTACATGACACCACACGAGTTATGGTGGGGGTAGAAAACCCAATCTGACTCACATTCGAATCTTTGGCTGTGCAGCATATGCACGTGTTCCTGATAAGCTTTGAAAGGAGCTTGATGAGAAAGCAGAACAAGGATATCTTGTAGAATATGACAATCGTTCATCATACTACAGAGTCTATGTGCCAGAGACAAACACAATGAAGACAGTCAGAGATGTCAAATTTAATGAGAGAAGAACAATGGCAATCTTGTGGGTTATGAAGTCCTTGGAAGACAACACTATGATCTACCAACTGTGACAAAGGGAACAGAGGATGAACACTCAAATGAAAATATTCGAGTCGCATCTCATTCGAGTGACGAATCAGATGAAGAAAGATTCGCAAGCCAGCCTACTACTACAATATCTGTAAACCAAAATGGTTCCGGACCTAGCAGAGTAGACAAAGGCAAAGGCATTGTAGTTCCAGGAGGATCTCCTAGAAGATCGGCAAGAGAACAAAGACCGCAAGAAAGATTTGTGGCAGGTAGCTCAGCTTCTGCATCAGAAGAGTTTTGTGGATTCAATGAAGAACCACAAACATTCAAGGAAGCAATTGAATGTCCAGAGAAGGACAAATGGATCTAAGCCATGAATGAGGAGCTGGAATCCATGAGGAAAAATCAGGTATGGACGTTGCAGCCATTACCAGATGAGCAAAAGACTGTAAATTGCAAGTGGGTATACAAGCTGAAGTATGGACTGAATGGAGATATTTCTAAGTATAAAACAAGACTTGTAGCGAAGGGGTTTTCTTAGAGATATGGTATTGACTGTGTTGAAACCTTCTCTCCTATTGTAAAACATTCGTCCCTATGTTTACTGTTTGCATATGCAACTGCTTATGATCTCAGGATTCACATCATGGACGAAAAGACAACATTCTTACATGGCAAGCTAGACGAGGAAGTCTACATGGATCAACCTCCAGGCTACATTTTGAACTCACTTCCTACTTATGCATGTAGAATGCATAGGAGTATCTATTGTCTAAAGCAATCAGCGCGACAATGGTATAAGAAGAAAGATCAAGCCCTAAAATCCTCAGGATTCAAGCCACTAATGGATGATTCCAATGTTTATATAAGAATTACAGATGGGAAGATCATCATTGTAGCTGTGTATGTGGACGACACTCTAATACTCTACAAAAGTGAAGAGCTTATTGCTGAGGTGAAGTATGACATCTCGAAACATTTCAAGATTGCAAACATGGGAGAAGCCAGATGTTATCTTGGCATACAGATTGACAAGGACTATGAGGGAGGTAAATTGTACCTTCATCAATCCAGATATACCCAGAAGATCTTAGAAGATTTTGGGATGCTGAATTGCAAAGGAGCAAATACTCCAATGCTTGCAAGAACAGTCCTGACAAATGAAGACTGTTCGAAGACTGAAGAAGAAAGAATTGATGTAGCTTACACCATATAGGAAGCTAATTGGATCACTGATGTACCTTGCAGATAACACACATTCTGACATTGCGTATGTCGTGTTCAGGATGAGCCAATTTTGATGCGAAATAATGCACTTAGAAAATGCAAAATTCTAGCTAAAAAAACTTGGTGACAAAATGATAAACAAAATCTCGAACGATTCACAAAACTTTTTGTGACACTCGAATTATTTATGTTTGAGTTGGATCAATCAGGCTCTGTAACACAACGAAACGAAACAAGATGAAATCTGAAAGAAAATGAAACAAAACGAAGCGAAGCAAAACTTAAATGAGCTCTGACATTGATTCATGCTGGAAGCAAAGAGATCGTGAAACAAAACTAAACGAAGCGAAAGAATTCGCGACAAGATCAAGCTTTGTAACGAGACGAGATGAGACGAAACGAAATAGGATGAAACAAAACGAAACAAAACGAAACCTAGGTGAGCTATGTAATTGCTTTACCCTTATAGCTAGATGATCGCGAAGCGAAGCGATGCAAAGTACAAAGCAAAGGGATTTGCAAACGAAATCAATTCGTCAGGAATTTAGATATGATCGGTGTTCACTGCCAGCTATATTATTCCTACAATCCTTCAAAGAGTGGTCAGACACTGTTGATCTACGTTTATCAATTAAAGATAGCATTCAACAATATCAAACCAATGTGTAGAATAGAATGAACAAGTAAATCAGACACACAAATAGTTGCAGACAAATTTATATTCAAGATCATACAATCATTTAGAATAATAATGTGCACAACAGCTACAGTATCATCTATTGATTTTTTTATTCTTCGAGCACTGTTCAACAGACCCAGTTGGTGTGAGAGAAATATAGTTCTCTCATGAATTTGGGTCTCGCTTACCAGCGGACTTCTGGATCTATAGATCCTATGCAAAATTGTCTTGCACGCAGGCGAACTGTATTCTGAATTTTTCATCTTCTGATTCTTGTCTTGCTTACTAGCATATGACATATTGTATTATGCATGAAACATAAACTATATGGTTTGCGAACAATTTCATGTCGCGTCTTGTAACTTACAGATTAGAAAGATTAAACATCTACAACTAATTGCGAACTACAAGAGTGACATATTAGCCACAATCTAGAATACTTCTTATGATGTCATGATATCAGATCAGATATCTATGTCCCATGGTACTTGGCTGATCTTCTTGGCTGTTCGTGGAGCACGATTGATTTGTGTCGTGTCGTGTCGCCTTTTGTCAAAGCTTTAGAATTGAAAGCTAGCAAAGCCTTGGCACTAGAAACAAAATGTTTCTTCAGCTCCCTCTCAAAGCATGATAGCTTGACGACTCCACGACTATTCCTCTGTCTCTCGAATAGAACTTTGTCTACGGCCTTGTTGAAAATGTCAGAACCATGTCTTTTGTTCCAATGAAGGTGGTCTGCAACATCTTCTTGCCAATCAAATCCCTGATCAAATGGTATTTGATCGTGATGTATTTCGTTCTTGAGTGAAACATAGGGTCTTTCGTGAGATGTATTGCAAATGTGTTGTCCATCTGCAAAACCAGAGATTCGTTGCTTGTTTCACCCAATTCGTCCAAGAACTGTTTGAGCCAAATTATCTCGTTGGCCATCTTTGTGCTCTATATGTACAGTGTTTTTTTGTAATCTATTAACTTTTGTTTTGCCATCTTTGAGAGCTTGTGAGGAGTGGCTATGGTGATTATGTGATGTGATCTGCATACTACACTAGATCCTAACAGAATTTCAACTACCAACGATCATATCTGAATTCTTGACGAACTGATTTCGTTCGCAAATCCCTTCGCTTTGTGTTTCGCATCGCTTCGCTTTGCAATCACCTGGCTATAAGGGTAAATCAATTATAGAGCTCACCTAGGTTTCGTTTTGTTTCATTTCATTTTGTTTCATCTCGTCTTGTCTCGTCTCGTTACAAAGCTTGATTGATCTTATCACGAATTCTTTTGCTTCGTTTAGTTTCATTTCGCGATCTCTTTGCTTCCAGCATGAATCAATGTTAGAGCTCATTTAAGTTTCGCTTCGCTTCGTTTCATTTTATTTTCTTCCAAATTTCATCTCATTTTATTTTGTTGTATTATAGAGCCTGATTGATCCAACTCGAACAGAAATAATTTGAGTGTCACGAAAAGTTTCTCGAATCATTCGAGATTCTATTTATTAGTTTGTCACCAAAGTTTCTTTTAGCTAGAATTTTGCATTTTCTGAGTGCATTATTTTGCATCAGTGGTATCAGAGCCTACCTTGTCATAATCTGACATAGCCAAAGAGCTATCAGATCCAAGGGCTAAAGCATTCAAACAATCACCCATCAACAAGTGAACACAAAGAAGCAATGGCCTCAATCAGCAGCATACAATCCAAGATTTGTACAGTTCTGGATTCATCAAGATCTAACTTTCTAGCATGGAAACTTAAGACCTCGCTGATACTTAAGGGTGAAGGTTTATTCCCCTAGGTGGATGGCATAGAGGAGATGCCTACAAATTAGGCAAAGAGCTACGTGAATAGAGGGAGAAAAATGACAAGGCAGTAGCCTTGCTATCATCATCCATCAAGGATAGTCTCACACTTGACCTGGCTACACTCTCCAAAGCAAAGGAGATGTGGGATGCACTGCTCACAAGATTTCAAATGAAATCACATAGTCAAATAATAATGTTGGAAGATCAGCTGACAAACTTGCAGTGGGATGGCAAAGATCTCACTTCCTTTATCAAGAAAAGGATCTATCCCTTTTTCTACACAACTCTAGAGCAGAAAATGTAGTGTCAGCAGAGAAGCAACTCACTTATCTGTTGAGAGCCTTACCTAGATCTTTCTAGACAACCAAAACCCTGCTCGCAAAAGATCCTACCATGACCCTCGAAAAGACAATTATCGAGATTCGAGAGGAAGTCGAGGCTAAAGAGCACCTTGATCACAAGGATGTCTCTGACCAAGCCCTCTACATCAACAAAGAAAAGACAAAGAAACAATCAAAGCCTAAGAGGGAGTCGAATCAAAGACAAGATTGTAATCAACAAGTAGAGGGAACCAGCAAAGGCAAATAAGAAAGATCAAAACAACAAGGTGGAGAAAATAAGACTTGCGTGAGATGCAGACGAGAAGGGTACACAGTCAATACGTGTTGACTCAATCCAAAAATTGAGTGTATCCACTGCCACAAGAAGGGTCATGCAGCCATGGACTGCCACCTGAACCCAAGGAACAAATAAGCACAGAACAGACAGGAGAACAACAATAGTTCATCCTATGTCGAGGAGCCATAGAGCTCAAAAATGGGCAAAGAGTGATCAAATAGAAAGTATTCGACCGCCTACATTTGTGCAGATGTGTGTGCAGCATCAACACCTGACACACAGGAGGTGAACCTAGACTTAGGAGCTACCTCACACTTCGTCACATCGAGATGAATTATGTCTGATTTTTGAAGTGTTGATCCATCAATATTCATTGTTCTTGGAGATGGATCCAAACATCAAGTGAACGGTATTGGTTCACTGTGGCTCAACACGAATGGCAGAGACAGATGACTCGAAGATGTTTTGTTCGTGCCTACACTGCAACAGGACTTGCTTTTTGTGGCAAGGATAGTTGATGCAGGGATGCGTGTGATGTTTTCTGATGAAGCATGCAACGTTGTTGATGCTAGTACCAGTACCTTGATCACTCAAGGCAGAAGAAAAGGTATTCTATATCACTTGAAGGTATGCTTGTCTGCGGATCAAGTGCATCAGACTCATGATGATTCGCCAGACACTCTATGGCATAGGAGACTATGCCATATGAACTCAATGGCCAAACAAGCCATCATGCAGCAATAATAGGGGTTAGCATCTCGAATGTGAACAATTCAACCACCTGTGATGCATGCTTGAAGGGTAAGATTCTAAAGTTAGTGCATTTTGACATCTGTGGGCCTTTCAATGTGATCTCAGTAGGAGGCTCAGAATATTACATAACCTTCATTGATGATTATAGTAAATTTGTCATAGTGTATTTTATTCAGAATAAATTGGAAGCTCTTGACAAATTCACAGAGTATGTGAATTGGACAGAGAGATGCACTGGTACAAAGTGAAGCAGATCTAGACAGATCGAGGTGGCGAATACATCTTGAATCGCTTCACTGACTTCTGCAATGATCATGGTATCATTCATAGAAGGACTGCAGCTTACACACTATAGACAACAATGTTGCAGAAAGGAATAATAGAACCCTGATGAAAGCTGCCACATGCATGATGGCCTACTCAAAAGCTCCAAGAGTACTGTGGGATGAAGCAGTAGGTACAGTTGCATACATTCAGAACAGGATAGGGAAGTCTGGTGTTCCTCACACGACACCACACGAATTATGGTCGGGTCGAAAGCCCAACCTGTCTCACATCAGAATCTTTGGTTGTGCAGCTTATGCACATATCCATGATAAGCTTCGAAAGAAGCTTGATGAGAAAGCTGAATAGGGATATTTGGTAAGATATGACAACAATTTGTCATACTACAGAGTCTACATGTCAGACACGACCACTGTGAAGACAGTGAGAGATGTCAGATTTGATGAGAGTAGGATGACAGCCAACGATAATCCTGTCAGCTATGAAGTTCTGGAAAGATAGTACTATGATTTGCCACCAGTGACAGAAGGAGTAGAAGACAGACATGAAAACAAAGATTTTCAAGTCGCTTTGCATTCGAGTGACGAATCAAAATTATGAGAGAAAAATCATGAAATTGCTTGATTGGTTTTGGTGAGATATCATCACCTATATATACATGATCCATCACGGTTTCGGACAGGTATGAGTAGCCCTAAACCTATCCCTAATGCTAATTTTGGTGGATCTTTCATCCCTACCAAGTTAGGGTTGGAATCTTGGAGATCCCTCAACAATGCAAAAACTACCAAAAATAGCTCCTATTTTTTCTCTCTTGTATCTGAGCATAATTTGGACTCATTCCAAAGGTTCTAACACTTAGGTCTACTTGAGAACATCCTTATGAATGGAATCCTATGCTATTTGGCACGTGTGACAATCCACATCATGACCATCTAACTATTTACAAGTCATATGACCAAAACTAGTCAAGCTAGAATTGTGAATTTTTAACACTCCTCCTCACTATCTAGCTTGGTTCAATCATTGCTTTACCAATCACTCCAAGTGATGATCTGAACTTCATAAAAGGTGTCTTTTGAAGTGGTTTAGTAAGTAGACCAGCTACACATTCATTGCTTGGAACATGCTCCAAAGCAATCTCCTTGGCTTGCACCATTTCTCTCAAAAAGTGATGGCATATCTCAATGTGCTTAGATCTTGCATGGAAGATTGGGTTAGATGCAAGATGTTGGGCTGATATATTGTCATTGTAGATGATTTGTGCCTCCTCTAAATCCATGATCTTTAGCTCCACCAATAATCTCTTGATCCAAAGTACCTCTTTTGTAGTGGTTGTCAAAGCTTTGTACTCGGCCTCGATTGAAGATAGAGAGATATAGTTTCTTGCTTTTTTAAAAGCCATGAAACCACACCTTCTCCTATGAAAGTTGAATAGGCACTTGTCGATTTACTATCCCTCTTGTCCCCTGCAAAATCTGAATCACTAAATTCATGAAGGTTAATCACATCTCCTCTATATAGAATCCCAAAATCCAATGTACCCAAGATGTATCTTAGAATCCTCTTAGTCTTTTTCCAATGGATATTCAATGGATTTTGCATGGATTGGCTCAACCTACATACACTAAAGCTAAGATCTGGTCTAGTTATAGTGATCCACATTAAGGAGCCTATAAGTTGCCTAAACAAAGTGATGTCCATGAAGGATCTTTCATCATCTTCATTTGGCACTTTAACATCTTGCTCCATTGGTGTGTCAACACTTTTGTATACTTCCATCTTAAACTTCTTTAAAAGACTTTGAGCATAGTTTACTTGACTTATAAAGATAAAATCAGACCCTCTAAGTACCTCTATGCCTAAGATGAAGTGAAGACACCCTAGATCTACCATCTGAACTCTAAGAATAGATCTATCTTGATTTTTTCAATACCATTAACACTATTTCCACTAATGATGATGTCATCTACATAAATGAGTAAAAGTACAATACCAACATCATCAAACTTAATGTAAAGAGTGGGATCTTATTCATTTTGAACAAAAGAAAGTGAAACAAGATAGCAATGTAGTCTTGAATTCCAAGATCTCGATGCTTGCTTCAAGCCATAGATGCTTCTTTGGAGATGGCATAAATTGTTCTCCATTCCATGATGAACCCTTGTGTCCGCTCCATATAGATATCCTCTTCCAAAAAATCATTCAAGAAAGCATTAGAGACATCCATTTGACATAGGATCCATCCAAAATGTGATGCAAGTGCAATGATTAGCCTTATTGTGACCATCTTGGCCACGGGTGCAAAAGTTTCCTTATAGTCTATCCCTCTCTCTTGAGCATAACCTTTTGCAACTAATCTTGCTTTATGTTTGTTAACACTCCCATTTGCATTCAACTTAAGCTTGAAGACCCACTTGCATCCTATTACATTCCTTTGAGGTCTCTCAACAAGCAACCAAGTTGCATTCTCAATCAAGGCATCATACTCATCCAACGTAGCTTTATACCATTCTTTGGAGTTCAATGCATCTTCAACATTAGATGGTTCTTCAAAACTAGATAAAGCATAAGAAGTGGATGAGATACCCTCAACTTGCTGTCCTTTGCCTTGATATGTGAGCCTTGATGGCTCCACTTTTTCCCTTGAAGATCTCCTTGGTGTGATAGGTGGGTTTGGTGCTTGCTCCTCCATGAGCTCCTCCTCAAAACCAAGATCTTGCTCCTCGGCCATCTTCTTCTTATTTGTTGGAGCACTTGAGCCTTCTTCAAGCATATGCATATGATGTTCATCAAAGATAACATCCCTTGAAACAACAAATTTGTTCAAGGATGGGAGATAGACTTTGTAGCCCTTGCTTGAGCTTGCATATGATGATCCCTCTTGTGGAAGATGGATCCTCCTTGGTTCTTGTTTCCAATGGCACGTGCACATAACATATACACCCAAAAACTTTCAAGTGATTAAGATTTGGTTTCTTTCCATACAACATCTCATAAGGAGTTTTGCCTTCAATTGCTTTGCAAGACACCCTATTCATCAAGTAGTTTGCACATACAAGAGACTCACTCCAAAAGGATTTGGGAAAACAAGCATCTAATTTTAAGGCCTTAGAACATTCACATAATGTTCTATTACTTCTTTCAGCAACTCCATTTTGTTGAGGAGTGAAAGGACAAGAAGTCTCTTTCTTCATCCCTTCCTCCTCACAAAAGGCCTTGAACTCATTGGAGATGAATTCTCCACCATTTTCACTTCTAAGAATCTTGATGCTATGATTATGATGCTTTTCCACAAACAGCTTGAACTTTACAAAATTATTAAATACTTGAGACTTGAAGGAAAGTAAGAACACCCAACAATATCTTGAGTAGTCATCAATGAAGGTTAAAAACATGGATGAACCTCCATTAGATTTGGTGCTAGCAATGTGCACATCCGAGTGTATGAGTTCAAGAGGATGAGATGACTTTGTGATGGAGTTAGGAAACACCCTCTTATGTGCCTTGGATAAAGCACAAGCTTCACAAACCTTGTCTTCATTCCCAATAGACCTTGGTAGGCCTAAAGCATACTCCGCTTTGATCATAGCCTCCATGGAACCCGAGTTGACATGTCCAAGTCTTTTGTGCCGTAAAGTAAAGGTAGATATCTTGCTCTTTTCTGCCAACATGACAACATTAGTATCCACAAATGCATCCAACTTATAAAGTTTGCCAAGTCTAGTGCCCTTAGCCACTATCTTACCATTCTTCTTGATGAAACATTTATTTGAAAAGTCAACATTGAAACCATTGTCTACCATTTGGCCAACACTTAGTAGATTCTTTGTTATTGTAGGAATGTACAAAACACCTTCTATGTTGATCTTTTTGGAAGATCCTAAGCAAAGGGGAATGCTACCAACTCCTTCAATCTTACAAGCTTCACCATTTGCTGTATAGATAAACTTTATAGGTCCATCATAAGACAAGAGAGAAGAGAAAAACTCCCTTTTACTAGTCATGTGTGAACTAGCACCCGAGTCAATCCACCAAGGATCTTCTCCTTTGAAGCTTGTTGAAGAAAATATGGACATCATGAGAGAGTCCTCATGTGAACTCTCCTCCTCCTCCTCTTTTCTCATGTTGGCTTGGCTTTGATCTTGCTTCCTCTTGAAGCATTCCGAGGCATAATGCCCCATCTTGCTACAATAGTAGCACTTCACCTTTAATTTGTCCTTCTTGACTTTGGTGGTTGATGGAGATGCCTTTGAGGGTCCTTCTTGATCCTCAAGCTTTGAAGACTTCTTGAATGTTGATCCTTTGCCTTTGGTGAAGAGAGCTTGGTCATCTCCAACTTGGATGGAAAGCCTATCCATCCTCTCTTGCATTTGGCTCCTTCTTGATTCCTCGGCCATGAGTGTGCCTTGGAGTTCTTCAAGTATGGGTAGCTTACCCATAATTGCATATCCCTGAACCAAATTGTCAAATTCAAATCCTAGTCCATTCAATATGAGTTGAACAAGCTCTTCATCCTTGATAGGATCACCTATGAAGGCTAGCTCTTTGTTCAATTCCTTTACTCTTAGGACAAAAGTATGTGCACTCTCTCCTTTCTTTTGATAGCTTCTATAGATTTGATTCTTTGAAGCTAACATTCTAGTTTGGTTCTTGGATTCATAGACCTTTTGCAAAGTCTCCCAAGCATCTTGAGCCGAAGTGCAATCTCCTACCTCTCTTAAGAGTTCATTTGCAACATTTATTTTTATGCAATGTAGTGCAACATTGCACCTCTTGATGTACTTGGCTTTTTCTTGAGGATGAATAGGTTCACCCTCCTTAACATTTACAATTTCCATCAAATCTTGCATGATCATGATGGATTCCATTCTAACTTTCCATATGGAATAGTTAGTTTTGTTGAGCCTTTCATTAGTATCCAAAAGATATGCATTTATAGATGCCACTACTCATCAAGCCAGGTGTACAGATTTAGACAAGAAATTATCTTGAGTATACTGGCTAGGGCAAGGCTTCAGCCTCCCGTTATTGATGATGGTGCAAAGGATGATGTAGTTGTACTAAATTAAGATCAGAAAAAATATAGATAGCATAGAACAAAAATACATGTATAGACTTCATAGAAAAATATACATTGATATATCAAATGCTGCTCCAGTTTATGAATTTGGGAGCACAAAATACATGTACAGATGCCCAACTTGGGCTTTCATTTATTGAATGAAAGGGTGTATACACAGATTTTTACTAAAGTTTATTTGAAACTATTGTTCTCCCACAATGGTGATTGTTGTAGGTAGATCTTTGCAGCACGTTATCAGCTCCTGTCTTTTTTGCGTCTGTGACATGGCAAATATTAGTAAATGTGCAATTGTAAATGATGACATTTTCTATTATTTTGTTCTATTTTGAAATGGCAATAAACATAAAGTACTTACGAGTCTTCCGTTGATGATAAATCTGAAATATGTTGGTAGATTGGTTTGTAATAGCATGAGCTCTGTTCTGATAAAATCAAGCTTCCAGTGCTCTTCCACCTCAACCATAGTCAAATATTCCTCATTGTAGATAATGATTATCTCCATTCGGTTTGTGTGACCATTTAGTTCAAAGTCTTGATCCAGTGGTAGCCATGTACCTTCAATTTTCTTGTATCTCTGGTAGCTAAATGTGAGACTGAGCATTTGCTTTTCGATATCATAACAAAAGATCATTGAGGACTTTTTAATCCTGCATTCTATGTCATTATTTGTTTTACTATCCCAGCCTTGATCCATGAGATCTGACAAAGTCTCATCTGATAATTCCTTGCAAACAAATAAAGTTGGTGTCCCACGAACACTAGCACTCAAGAAAAAATTAACAAATGTATGCAATGAGATAAACCAACTTAGGTGAACAATTTTCGAGCCTATGCTTATCTTCATAGCATTTTTAATATCAATGAGTAGCTTGCATCTCAAGGATTTAGAAACAATGCTGTCAGGAGTAGGCCACTCATCACTTTGAAAACTAGGCAATGGAATTGCTTCGACCTTGCCAAAACCTCCATCTGTTTGTGGTGTATATAAAGGTTCATAAAAATAGATACCACAATCTGCAAGTTTCTTTTGACTTCTTCCTCTGTATTGTAGCTTTCCAACATCAGAGTGAATCACATCTAATATTCCTGCAAGTGATTGTGCAAGCTCCAATTCACTTATGCATGATGGATATAAATCTGAAAGAAAAAAACAATGTTGAAGCATTTAAATCATAATCTGAAGAGCATCAATAAAGGAAATCACCTATGATTGTTGTAGAGTGCATATGTTTTGATATACTTACAATTACATTTTTGATGATCATGAGGATTGATATCATGTACTTTGATTTCTGAATGCATATATACATGTTGCACTAAGACTTCTGATATCGATTGACCTCCCGGGGTAGTCTTAAACTTTAAAATTTTTGCTTTCCAATAAGATTTGTAAGTCATTTTTGCTCTTTTCTTTTGTCGAAAATTGCCCTTCGATGATGGATGCAACAATACCCATGAGTTCTTCATATATTTTGTTGGCTTCTAGTTATCAGCTTCATCTTTCTCATTTTAAAGAATCACAGAATCGATTGTAGATCTGGGTCTCCTCGCCATTGCTATTTTCAAAGCTTGGGCGCCAAAAATCTCTCTGATATGTTACTTAATTTTAATTTTTTGTATCACATTTAATCTAATGTGAATGCCAACATAGTCACAATTACTGCGTATACCATATTTTATGTAACTCAACAGGAAACTAAAACTATTCACAAAGCATGACATTTACAATGGAATGCATTTCAAAAGAGAGCTGCATGGAACTTTAAATAAATAAATAACATACATTTATGCTTGACATAGCATCCACGCACTTACACCAAAATAGAGATAAGAGAATAGAGAGAGAGAGAGAGAGAGAGAGAGAGAGAGAGAGAGAGAGAGAGAGAGAGAGAGAGAGAGAGAGAGAGAGAGAGAGAGAGAGAGAGAGAGAGAGAAGGGTGGAGACTCAAATGGACAGATTCTTCTTCTATCATCAAAATGTAGATCCCTTATAAAGAAAAATGTCTTTCTTTTTTTAAAGAGGGCTTGGTGGGCTCCTTCTCTCCTATTGGCTCACTTATTATCATAGGGATCATCATCTCAACCATTAGGATTCATTTCTTTTTCTTTTGATTGAGATGTGTTTTCTAATCTTAGACTTAATTTGTACCAGTTTGACCAAACTTGGACATTGTGACTTTGAAATGTCTAAGTTAAAAAACTTATTTAATTATTTAGTGCTCCATGGCACATGCTAGCCTAAAGGCTTGATGTTGGACTTACACTCGCAGGATGCCAATTGGTTAATATTGTCGACTCTCTACTTATTTAAGTAGCGTTTGGGCTTACTGTAGGAGCCTTTTGCTGAATTTTTAGAATATTCCATGTAATTTTCAGAATCTAGCAACATAGTCTCCTAATCAAGGACTTGACACAAATGACCCACTTCTTAGGGAACTTAAAAGATCAGTAATAGACTTCCTATAAATATCTAAGAATGATCTCTAACAAAATCAAATCATAGAATACTAGAAACTATGCACTTGCTTGATTGAAGTAGACAATACTAGTAGAATTGCCCCTCTTTCTATAAAGAGCATTGAAGATTCCAAATGATCTGATCAAGAGTGAATTTCAGCAACCTAATATACTTCCAAAATCACTTGTAAAAGTTTTGAATGGAACTTAATGAGGATGCAACACAATCTACTATCCAATCACAAGCAAAAAATTGATCAAAATTGATGAAAAATTGATCTAATTTGGTGCATAAGTCAAGCAATGGGTGGACTGAACCTCAATCACTTCAGGAGGTGTCCTCTACACCTTAGAACAGCCTTGAAGAGTCACCAAAACTCTGATCTTCCCTCTCCTTGAATGCTAGAAAGCCTCCTCTATGAAATCACCTATCGTTGTTGACTGATAAAGATCAGTCTACTGGGTCGATCTCATTGAACCGAGACAATATTGGGCTGGACCCATGTCAGTCATCTTGTATTCCCGGGCCAGCATGCATTTTGTATCCTTCATCAGATTCAGATTATTATTGAATAAGAGTGCATCATCTACGTAGAGAGTGATGATGATGAAGTAATCTAATACAGACTACTGAGTTTGGAATGAAACCATTCTCTATCAGAAATGCGTTGATCTTCTGGAACCAGACTCTGGGTGACAGTTTCAGCACGTAGAGCGCCTTGTGGATTTTGCATACAAGGTGTTGTTGCTTGCCATTGAGTTTGTATCCCTTTGGCTGCGTCATGTAGATCTCCTCTTCCATGGTTCCATTGGGGAAAGCGGTCTGGACATCCATCTGGTGGAATTCAAGATCTACTGTGGCTGCAAAGGAGAGGAGTAGGCGAATTGAAGCATGTTTGATGACTGGGTTGAAGGTTTCTGAATAGTCCAGATCTAGAATCCGGAAAAAGCCTTTGGCGACTAGCCTGGCCTTGTAATGATTTAGCCTTTATTCAACGTCATACTTTGCCTTGAATATCCATTTGCATGAAATTGGTTTCCAGTTCTTTGGTAGCTCAGTGAGTGTCCATGTTTGATTCTCCATAAGAGAATCGAATTCAGTGTCCATCGTTGTTTTCCACTAGTCAGCATCAAGATTAGACATCGCCTTAGCAACTGTGCTTGGTTCCTGCACGAAGTAGCAGGCCGGATCATCCATAAATCTGGATGGAGGTCGACCTTCTGGGTTGAGCTTCAGTCCTCTGATGTGGGTTGACTCGTTGAGGTTCTGACTCATTGTCTGATTTAGCATTGAGATTCTACAGTTGACTCTCTGGATTGGAATTGACTGGTTGTTCGATCCGTGAGTCCGAATTATCAACAACTTTTCCTTTGTGGTCGATGAACTCTTCTTCTTGTTGTTGTTGCTGAATTGAGTGACTGGTTGTAGCACTATGTGCTTGTTGTTGGAACTGTTTTTTCTTTTTGTTGTTGTATTTCAAGGTTCGGCAGTCCTTGATTTTGTGGCCAGTCCTCTTACAATATCTGCAGAAAAATTTACGTGCTGGTTGGAATGATGAAGAGCTTGAATTCGATCCTGAATCATAATTTGGTCCAGATTGCATGTTGCTCTTCTTGTCAGTAGAGCCTGACTTTGTAGATCTCTTGGATCGAAACTTCTGATTTTTTGAATACAGAGCTTGAGGATCCGATCTTGAGCCTGAGGAGGATGCTAATCTTCTGATCTCCTCTTGTAGGAGCAGCGAAATTACTCTACATAGAGTGAGGTGCTCCTGGGTAGAAATTGCCATTATCCAATTTTTGTAGGCTTTAGGTAGACTCGATAATAGAGTCATGAGTGCATCGAAATCTTCTATGACTGAGCCTATTGCAGTCATCTGCTCCATAAGATTTTCGAAAGTGTTGAGGTGGCTCGAAACACTATCTACGTCAGACATTCTGAGGGTGAAAAATTTCTTTCTCAGATAAAGCTTGGAAGTAACGTCTCTAATGTCATAGAGAGTTGCTAGGATGTCCCATGCATCCTTAGTTGTCTGAACAGCACATATGTGGCTGATTTGAGTGTCCTTGATATTGAGGGTGATCATGGCAAATGCTTTGCCATCTCTCAGTCTCCACTTGATGATGATGGCTGCATCACCTTCTGGTTTTAGCTCTATGTCATCAACGATGTTCCACAATTTTTTGGCTAGAAGTATAACCTTCATTTTGAATTTCCAGAGATGGTAGTTATCTCCATCGAGTTTGTCAATGAGAGATGAACTAGATGATGGATCCATTGTGGTTGAACGAGTTCGTTGGTAGAAACAACAACTGTCAAAATATTGTTGGCTGCGTGTTTGCTAGAAAGACGTCTTGATAAAAATAAGACTGATAATCCGCAGTAGAAATATAGATTACTAAAATGCTCGCTCTAATACCATGTTGTAAAATCGTTTGTGGGCGTGAGCGCAGCGGAAGCTCGAGGATTGAGCATGGTGTGTAGGAACGGAAACGCAACAGTTAGCAGCAGAATTATTCAAGTAGAAGAATTCATACAGAATGCGCAAAAGAACGACGCAATAGTGAGACAAAAATTGCACTCTGATAAATATTAACAGTGCATACAATAGCTTGAAGTAATAACTTCAACTTGTTGAGCGTGATAACGCTGGCTACAGAAAACACTGATTGAAAGAGAGTTTCTATTAACTCAATTAACTCAAAATTAACTCAGATTCCAATTCAAATTAACACTTACATAGCTTGAATCAGGTGTTGAGGAACAAAACATTAGAGGAGGTCTAAATCCAAAAAGACCCTTTGTAAAGATTCTTTTTATATTTTTTCTCAAATTTTTCTTACACATGGACCAATCAAAACACTCAAATTTGAAATCTACGTAACGTAACTTTTTGATTCCACACTAAAAATGGCATAACTTTTTAGTGGTAAGTCCGAATTTAACAAAGTTTAGTGCATTCGAAAGCGCTCAACAAGAACTTTCCAATGATATGTTACATGACATACTTTTGAGCTATGATTAAAAAGTTATGGCAAGTCAAAAGTATTAGTGTTATATTATTTTAATAATATAACAGACATCTTGCACAAATTCTTAAAGGATCTTTTTGGAGCTCAAATCTCCCCTAATATCTTACAAGCCTTTAATGCTATTTACGCCAGTCTTTGCATATGTACAAAGCTGGTAACCGCCAACCACCTTTGGGACATTTGGTTGTCCAGCTATTTTTAGGGTTGCTGATAAGTTGGCGACATCGGTCAGCCAATGTAGCAAAACGCGGAAAAAGACAAAAAAAAAAAACCGAAGGTGCCCTTAGACTGAAGGTTTGCAGCTCCTGAAGGTGTCCTTACACTAAAGGTATGTAAATCCCTAAGGCGCCCTTAGATTCAAGGTAGCGGAGAAGGCAAAAAAAGATGAAAAAGTCGAAAAAGTGCCTTACATTGAAGGCAGAGAAGAAGGCGAAGGTGTCTTAAACTAAAAGCACTGAAGAAGGCAAAGGTGCCTTAGATCTAAAGATAGAGAAAAAGGCATTCTGGCCACTTGGCCAGTGTGTCACACTTTTTGCTAAGGAGTGAAAAAGGGCAAAGAATGAGAAGGTGCCTTAAAATGATTTCTAAGGCACAAGAAATCTCAAGGGAAAAAAATGTGAAGGCCCGAAAATATGTTGTCGGCCTTCGGTTTTTCAGGATGCTCATTATTTGAATGATTTTGTTTAAGGCTGAGCATAAAAAATCTAACAGCTCTGACACTATCAGAAATCCACAAGAAGAGGACAATGCGTTGATGGTATAAGATCAACAACTAGAGATGTCTATCAATGGTATCTTGATTCAGGTGCTTCACAACACATGACGTCATATAAGAACCTATTTTCTACTCTCACAGCAACAAATTCAAAGTACATTTTCTTCGGCGACTCAAGTTCACACTAGGTTGAAGGCCAAGGCTCCATTCGACTGTAGTTCCCTGACGACATCACTAGACAGCTAAATGGTGTACTTTACGTAGAACTCCAATGAAATCCTCTTTGTACATAGAGAAGAAAGTTTATATATTCTAAGTCATGATTATACACTTTCTATGAGTAACTTTGATGCTCATGTTCAATTAAACATGTGTTCAATCACTTAGAATTTGCTTTGCATAGGAACACAGATCATGCTACACAGTAACACAGACAGAAAAACACTCTCCACAGCAAGCTCACATAGCAACTATATTTCTCAAAATGAAATTACATTGTACATATAATTGTTCACTCAGGCAACCCATGCATGACCCAGGTTGCCGTTGGCGGGATGCGTGTCCCGTTGACTTGCCTCGTGGCAAGGCCAACTGATCCTTATCAACTGATAGGATCCACAGTACAGTAACACAGTGATTCTACTTTAATTCTAACTCTCTCCCTTAAAGTAGAGTCTACTTTTTATACAGTCATATACATAGCTTTAAAGTTAACAAACTTTAAGTACAGAAAGCTTTGATCTAAACTTATCAAACTTTTCTCCAACAAGTGGCTTAGTGAAAATATCAGCTAGTAGTCCTTCTATGCTACAATGAACAACATGAATTTCACAACTCACACTCTGACTGTCGCTATGTAATGTCGTGGGATTTTTCGGCTTCATGCCAACTTCTTCCAAGATTTGTCTCAACCATATAGCTTCCTATGATGCACTATACATTGCCTTATACCCTGCTTCTGTGGTGGATAGAGCAATTATGCTTTGCTTCTTACTAGACCAGGAAAAGCAACTACCACAAAACTGGAATACATACCCTATGGTGGATCTACAATCATCATAGTCACCTCCCCAATCCGCATCCACATAACCACACAACTCAGGTAACCCATCATGCTTCTTGTAAATCAAGCCATAATTTGAAGTGCCTTTCACATAACGCAAAATGCGTTTAGCTGCCTTCCAATGCATTTCTGTAGGTGCTGCCATAAACTGACTTACAATGCCAACAACATAGCATATATCTGGTCTAGTTGTGGTAAGGTAAATCAAGCTCCCTACTAACTGCCTATACAGCGTAGCATCAAATGACTGTGAATCATCAAGCTTAGAAAGCTTTTTACCTGGTTCAATAGCAGTATTCATTGGTTTGCAATCCTGTAACCTAAACCTGTGCAGCAACTCTTTGACATACTTCACTTGTGTTAAACCCACTTCGTGTCCTTTTTGCCACACCTCTACTCCAAGGCAATAATGCATCAGGCTGAGATCTGTGATCTCAAATTGTTCCATGAGGTCTTTCTTAATCAAGTCATCAACATAAAGAGCAATCAAAGCAACCATACCATCAAAGCATAAGACATATAGATTTGGATCAGAATGTGTTCTCACCATTCCCTTTGAATAAAAGTAGGCATCAATTCTGCTATACCGTAAAGCGCTTTCTTCAAGCGACATACTTTATTTTCTTGTCCCTTCGTTACAAAGCCTTCAGGTTGATCCATGAACACTTCTTCTTCTAACTCACCATTTTCACATCCATCTGATGCAAAGGCCAACCAAAATGTGAAGCTAAAGCAACAAGTAGACGTAGGGTATTCCACTTACATACTGGCGCAAAGGTCTCCTCATAGTCGATGCCTTTACTTTGTGCATACCCTTTGATCACCAATCTTGCCTTGTGCTTTGCTATACTTCCATCTGCATGGTACTTAGTCCTATATACCCATTTGCAACCAATGGTTTTCTTGCCAACTGGTGGTTCTACTAAGTCCCATGTGCTATGTTTAGCAATTGACTCCATCTCCTCTCTCATGGCCTTGACCCAAATGTCATCATCCTTCGCTTCACCATAAGTCGAAGGTTCTTTGCTTTGAGCATAATTTGCTTCATTCCGAGAGAGAGATTTTTTCTTTTGATTGCCTTGATCGTAAGGAACTAAATCTGAATTTCATATGTGTTGTTTCTGCTTGCTGCTCAAGAGCTCCATTCGTGTATGCTCTTTACACTTTCGTTTGTTCTTGTTGTCTCGATGCAGAATTTGCAAAATCCTATACAAGGCGGACTTGGGCGGAGTCTTGTCAGTGCAAATTTAATGTCAGATTATTGTGGATGTAGGAGGATATGATGGCATGGCAGGAACAATACCAAGCTGGAAAGATGGCCTTTAGTTGTTGCCTTTTCATCTCCCTAGCTAGATGATCATGGAAAGTCATCCATGTCGTGGCTCTCCAACAATCCCTCAAACCACTTAGGGAGCTTCCTGTCAGATGATCGGCTTCCTGGTGAAAATGTATCCCATGGTACATCATTCTCCTTGCATTTGTCACCTGCAATTTCAATCCTTCTTGCACCAAAAGGTTTGTCCCTACCTCTCCAACCTGTCTCTTGAGGTTGAGTAGTAGTATCTTGAGATGTATCCTCTTTTTCATCACTTGGAAGGTCAATGAATGGATATCATCAGGTGGTATCCTCACTATACCATCTTTCTCACTGGATGTATCTATCTTCTCATCATCCTCTTCATACATCTTGGATTCATCAAAGATAACATCATGGCTTACATGGATTTTGTTTTCCATTGGATCAGAACATCTATAGCCCTTCACACGATCATCATATCCTAGAAATATACACTTGATAGCTTTTATGTCTCTCTTCCTTAGGAATGTGTACAAAGGCCTTACATCCAAAGATTCACAAGTGGTTCACCTTTGGCTTCTTCTTCGTGAATGCTTCCTCAGGTGTTATCTTTGGTATGGCAATGGTAGGACTTCTATTTTGAAGATAGAATGTCGTACTGGATGCTTCTGACCAAAAATCTTTTGGTAGTTTCATCTCAGCTAGCATAGATTTGGCACTTTCCACAATCGTACGATTCTTGCACTCAGCTACACCATTGAGAGCAGGAGTATGAGCTTGCATAAATTATCTTTTTATCCCACATTGATCACAAAGATCATTGAAGTCATTAGACTTGTACTCACCTCCACTATCTGATCTTGATCTTCCTACCTGTTTGATTTTCGACCAGTGCTTTGAAGCTCTTGAAATTGTCAAATGCATCTGATTTCTTCTTCAAGAAGTAGATCCATGTCTTACGTGACATATCATCAATAAAGGTCATGAAATAGAAGGCTAAATTTACCTAAGGACATGGTCCTCATAGGCCCGCATAAATCTGTGTGGACTAAATCCAGGATGTTCTTTGCTCTTGCAACACCACCTTTATTGAACTTCTCTCGATGCTGCTTCCCATATACACATGAGTCGCACATCGATTTCAAGTGGTTTTCAATGGTAGGCAATCATTTTACCATCTCCAATCTCCTCATCAATTTGAGGTTTCCCAAATTCAAGTGACCAAGCTTCTTATGCCACAACTTAGTTTGTGATGGAATGGACGATACAAGTCCATGTTGCCCCTTGATTGTAGCATTCAACCTGTACAATTTTGTATTGGGCTCCCTTACTCCATCCGCAATAACTTTGAACTTTTGGTTCACATCCTTCACAAAGCAACGACCATGGGCGAATTCTACTTTCAACTTTTGATCAGTAATGACTCCAACAGAAAGTAGACTTTTCTTCAAACCTGGTACGTAAAGTATCTCCTGATCATCCTGCTTTTGTCATCAGGTAGTTGGATTGAAACAGTGCCTATCCCCTTGATCTTGCACACCTCACCATTTGCTTGTGAAACGAACGTTCCATTATCCAACACTTTCAAACTACTGAACCAGTTCTTGTTACCTGTCATGTGTCTTGTGGCTCCCGAGTCAATATACCATGCTTGATCATCTTGATTAGATGACAATGTAGATATGAAGGTGCTAGAGTCTTCAATCTCACCCTCATCGACAGTATTACATTAGAGGAAGTTTGAGTTCAAAAAGGGCCGCATATGAATTGTGCCAAGATCTCTTTTGCATTTTGTCACTATTTTCAACCAGCATCTTTGAGTCACTATAAATTTCTAGTAGTAGCCTAGAAGTATGACATGTAATATATCATTGAAAAGTGTTTGACAACGTCGTCAAGCGCTTTCCAATGCACCAATTTTTGTTGCATTCTGATATGGCAATCAAAAGTTATGCCATTTTTAGTGTAGACTCAAAATGTGACTCAAAGAAGTAACGTTATGCTAAAGCCACTATGTCAAGAAACTATTGGGCCACATGTACAAAAGAAGTGAATAAAAGTGAATAAAAAATAAAAAAAGAATCTTGACAAAAGGCCCTTTTTGTGTTTAAACTTCCTCTAATGCATGCTTGCTTTGGTTTCCCCTTGTCTTATTCCGCCAGGCATTTGTGACATTCACTCTTCCAATGGCCCTTTTTACCACAATGGAGGCACCTGCCTTTCTTCTTGGTCTTACTAGAAGAACTTTCATCCTCCTGAGACTTGGCAAATTTCTGCTTAGACTTCTTCTTGCCCTTGCCCTTGCCTTGTTTTTGGTGTGTCGCAAGTGTCTGATCGTCAGTATTCTGATGTCTAGCTTTCACCATTTCTCATCGTTGCTCTTCCTGCATCAAGATTCATGTGAGCTCGTCAAAAGTTGGCAATCTTTCTCTTGATGCTTCTGCTCACAAACATCTGATATGGTTCTGCAATGCTGCACAATGCATTGTGCACCAGCTCCACATCACGTATACGCTCACCAATAGAATGCAGTTCATCCCTCATTGTCTTGATTCTGGTCATGTACGTCTGAATGTGCTCTCCTTGCTCCATTCGGGCACTATTCAGCTTTGACTTCATAAACATGATTCTTGACGGATTTGACGTCCCGAACTGCTCCTTTAGCACATCACATGCCTGTTTGGGTGTAACAGCATCACAAATGTGGGTAATGATGTGATCTTTCATTGACAAGTTAATGAAGTTCAAAGCCTTTCTCATCTTTTTTTCGAACACTTTGATATCTGCTTCATTTGGCAGCCTTCTCTCATCACCTGTGACAACTTCCCACACATCTTTCTCCATCAGTATGTTTTTCATTTTGAATTTCCACACTGCATAGTTGGAAATTCCGTTCAATTTGCTACTTTCACTCAAAATGGACTCTCCCATGTTTGCCATCGCAAAATTGCTTGAAACTTCTGTCGTAGGCTATGCCGAGGCCAAGTGTGATGTCAGAAGTTGAAAATAATGACCTGCACTTTTTTCCTTACCAGGCCACTCGTCGCTTTTCCACCAATTTGAAAGCCAAATCGGCGTCACCTTCCGAAATGCACTCAGTCATCAACTCCCAACTTCGTGCTGAGTGGAATGGTGAAATCACTTTTGGCGCACTCCAAACACTTTCTCCGCTGCAATCACTCTATTTTGTTGTATCGTACTTGTAGGTACAGTCCGGATGCCCTTCATTAGGAGGTTATAGCCTTTCGTTTGGGTCAAAACGGGCAAAGGACCCAAAAATAGGGATTTTCTTTGTTTTTGAACTGTTTCTTCACCTTGAAGAAACTTCACTCTTCACTTGTGAAGGGACCCAACTCCAGTTTCAGTATGAAAATTTTTAATGAAGTTGAAGGCCAAAATGCACTTCACTTCTTCAGGGCCCTCTTCAACAACCCTTCAGACTCCATCCAATGGTCAATTCTGATCCAACTATGGATATCCCTCCTGGGTAGCACGATCTGAGCCGTCGATCTTGTAAATTCTCTATCCAACAGTTCTGAGCACTAATGGAGACACTTGCAAGTGCTGTCTACTTCAAAACACTACAGTTCTGCCTTGGTTCCACGCACGAACATACCGGCGACCTCCCTGTCTACTGTCGCGCCTCCCCAAGCTACCTGTTGCTTGATCAAACTCGCCTTCGGATCGATTTGAGCACGATCTGAGGCCTGGAGCAGGGTCGCCCTACTGATACCAAATTTGTAGAGTGTTCAATCATGAAATTACGTGGAGAAACGATGATTTTAGCTCAACTTGACAAAGTGGCTATTTTCACCGTTTACTATAAATCTGCCAGGTTAACTGTCTGTAGACAAATCTCTGACATAAACCTCAAAATCTCTCCATGGTTGATAATATAATTAGCTTCCTTCCTGTCCTTACGACATCCAAAACGGTGCACAAACAGCGAAGAAATTACCAGTTATGTATAAAAAAATCGTAACCCCAAACCTGGTTTCAATTTTCAACTAGCTTCAAAATTGTCAATTTTTCACCAAGTTTCTACCCTGTCTGATGCTATGCACAGGCTACTAATCCCTCTGCTGATCTTGCCAAGCCTCTATAAACTAGACATCGTGCACCAGTGCTTCTCTTTCTGTCTTCAACCCAGCGTAAACCCCGAACTCTCATAAGACAGTTCTCCCGAAGCTCTCTTCAACGACAATGTTGTACTGTGTACGCTCCCTGTACGGCTCTAATAACAACTTAGAATTTGCTTTGCACAAGAACACAGATTATGCTACATAGTAACACAGACAGAAAAACACTCTCCACAGCAAGCTCACATAGCAATTGTATTTCTCAAAATGAAATTACACTGTACATATAGTTGTTCACTCAGGCAACCCATGCATGACCCAGGTTGCCATTGGCGGGATGCGTGTCCCGTCGACTTGCCTCGTGGTGAGGCCAATTGATCCTTATCAACTGATAGGACCCACAGTACAATAACACAGTGATTCTACTTTAATTCTAACTCAATCTTGTACATGTATCATAACAAATTGGTCAAGGATATGAATATCAATTTTGTTTCTACAGCTAATCAGACTATCTGTGAAAATTGTCTAAACCAGAGTCATGTTCATAAAGAGCAAGTCAGAAGCATTCAATTGCTTCAAAGAATTCAAAGAATATGCTCAGAATCAGACTGGTCAGAGAATCAAGTCCCTGCGGTCTGATTCAGGGGGGGAGTACTTGTCAAATGAAATGACAGACTATTTATCATCATTTGACGTGCACCATCAGTTCACAATCAGCTACACTCCACATCAAAATGACATAGTTGAGCGAAAGAACTGAACACAACTGGAAGTTGCACGATCCATGACTGTCAACACTCAATTATCTTAAAACTTTTGGGCTGAAGCAATTTCTACAGCCTGTCATCTACAAAATTATTCCAGCACAAAGGTAGTGGACTCTAAGACACTCTTTGAAGCCTACTACGGCTACAAACCAAGTCTGAACAATTTGTGTATATTGGGATGTCTCTGTTGTGCTCAAATTCCATCTGATCTTAGAAAGAAGTTAGACCCAGTAAGCTATAAGTATATCTTTATCGTCTATTCAATGTCACACAAGGCATATCGTATATCTTTATCGGCTATTCAATGTCACACGAGGCATATCGTATCTATGATATTGATATAGGTCAGATCTCAGTCAGCCATGATGTTGTCTTTCTTGATGACAAATTCCATGATTTCAAGCAGAAGCAGCCAATGCAAGAGTTTGTTACAGCAACTCCATTCTCCATCAATAGGCATCGACCTACGAATGTTCAAATGTAGGAGTTTGTTCCAACAGCTCCATTTATGATTGATGGGCCTAGACCCACAACCACAAGCTGAAGCTATCCCAGTCATTTACCTAGGAGAAACATCTACTCAAGCACCTACAGTTTGAAGGTCTGCAAGACAATGACAACAACTTGATCGTTTTGTGCCTCAAACATTCATCAGTCATGATGAACTTGCCCTTGTTGTAGAAGCATTGTCAATGACCAATGCAGACAAATGGAAAGCTACCATGGATGCTGAGTACCATTCCTTGATGAAGAACAAGACCTAGAGTCTTGTTAATCCTCCTATAGGTAGTAAACCTATTGACTCTAAATGGATCTTCAAGCTAAAGCTTAAGCCAGATGGATCAATATCCATATGGAAAGTTCGTTTAGTGGTTAAAGGATTTGAGCAAGTTTATGGAATAGAATACACTGACACCTTTAGTCCAGTGGTAAAGCATCAATCTATTTGCACCTTGCTGGCTATAGCTACTGCAAAAGATCTAGACATTCACCAGATGGACGTTCAGACAACACAGATATATACAAGAAGACATATTCATTTATCAACCAGAAGGTTATGTCCTTCAAGGCAAAGAGCATTTGGTATGTAAATTGCATAAGGCATTATATGGTCTCAAGCAAGCTCACCGGGCCTGGTATAAAAGAATCAATTACTTCTTGTTGCAGCATAATTTCACTTCTTGCTCCGTAGACTCTAATGTATATCTCAAATGAAAAGGGTCAAGCTATGTTATAATAGCATTATACATTGATGATTCTTTAACTATCAGCAATTCAAATTAGTTATTACAATAAACCAAATCTCTGCTTTCATCAGTATTTGAGATGACTAATTTAGACCTAGTCCATTACCTACTTGGTATGGAGATTCATAGAGATTGTGCAAGCAGAAGAATTACTATAAGCCAAGAGTCCTATCTAATCAATGTATTTTGCAGATATGGCATGGAGGACTACAAGCCCATAGACATACCTATGGATCCAGGATCTAAGTTTTCCAAAGACATGTGTCCCAAAACTCAAGCAGATCAGCAAGAAATGTGCAAGTATTCTTATCAATCCATCATAGGATCTATAATGTATTCTATAAACTGCACATAACCTGATCTAGCATATGTAGTAAGCACACTGTCTCAATACATGTCCAATCTGAGCTTACAGCACTGGAAAGCTCTGCAAAGAGTATTGAGGTACATTCAAGTGACAAAGCACTATGCTTTGAGCTATAATGGTAATATAGAAGCTGCACTCATTTTAGTCATCTATTCAAATTCAGATTTGGGCCGGAGACGTAGATATCAAAAAATCCACATCAGGATATATTTGTTTCCTTGCAGGAGGACCCATTTCATGGAACAACAGAAGGCAGAAATGCATTTCGTTGTCCTCCACAAAATCCGGATATGTTGTAGCTACATCAGCAGTGAAGGAGATAATTTGACTAAGAAGACTACTGCAGGATCTGCAATTCTCACATATCAGTCCAACAATGCTCCAGTGCGACAATCAGAGTTGTATAGCTCTATCTCTGAACCCACGTACTCATGCTAGAACTAAACACATAGAAGTTCAGTTCCATTTTCTTAGAGAGAAAGTTCAGAATAAGGATGTTGTACTAAGTTATCGTCATATAAACAGTATGTTGGCTGATATTTGACAAAGCCATTGTATTGAGATAAACATTCTACCTTAGTAGATATGATAAATCTTAATTGCAGTTCAAATTCATAGGGGTTGAGTGATTTTGGTGAAGGTTTGAAAGAAGAAGACAAAAATTATGTTAAATTTCAAATTGAGATAGCTATTTTGATTAATATGAGAGGCCATATGGACCATATCATCTTTATGATGTGGTATAGAGTAGCTGGTGTTGGGAGAGAGGGAGGAAGAATAAATGAAGCGAACTCGAACAAAAAATGTTCGTGCGCAACGGAATGAGTTAAATGACTCTCTCCCTAAGCATGACTATGCTTATCAGAATGAACAGAACTTTAGTGATAGAAATCACAGTCATTCTAGATTACGTCGCCAAACATTCAAATGGACGAAGTGCTAGATAAATAATTTGTCGCGAATTGCAAGACAAATTATCTGTCGTGAATGATTCGCGAAGAGCTAGACTGTGCTCGATTGATAATTAGTCACGAATTATTTGCGAAAGACAAGACTACAAGTTAATCATCTATTACCAGAAAGAGCAACAAGAAAGATCAGACGGAATGAAGAATAAGCATAGCAATATTGACAGATCTAAAATGCAAAACAAATGAACTGTGTCAGATTAAGTAATATACAAGTCAATTATGTAGTAGAGCACAAGACTATAGCGGACGAAACCGCGTGCCCTACATAGCTTAGTTCTATCTGTAATGAGGAATGAAACATCTTTAACTTGTTTTAGACTTATCTTGCTTCATCAAAATTCATCGTCATTGAATACGCAGATGTTATTCACTATATATATACATAATATCACAGGTGTGTAGATGCGAAAGTACAAAGGGATGTGTTGTCTGTAGAAGATCGTGGGTGGCTGCAATCGTTGTCCAATTTGTTAGCGCAACTACATGGGATGAAGGTGAAAAGGGTGCGACGTCAACCAGTACTGAAGTGAACGTTGGTGATGACGCAAAAGTGCATCACTCTTACAAATGGCCTTAGGACAAGATTTACAGGGTGCCTTATCTGTTAGGGCACTTTTGGCATTCAGTATGGTAGTGTCCCTTTTTTGCCTGTCACCGTGACCTGTGTAAAAACACAGTGCGCAATTCATTTGCCTTTTCTTCGTCTGTGCAAATTTGCGTGTAAAAATGCAGACTGCGTGACAATATTGTTGCTTCTCAATCTATTAAGGAAGCGTTTTGGTTGAGAAATTTGTTGTCAGACATCAATCTGTATCAATATAGGCCTACAATTTTGTTTTGTGATAACCAAAGTGCTATTGCCTTATCGGCCAACCCTAGATTTCATTCTAAGAGTAAGCACATTTAAGATATCACTACATCAGGGGCAAGGTTCTCGACAGAGAGGTGAGCTTAACATACTGCAGAACACAGGACATGGTTGCAGACATTTTTACGAAAGCACTCGGTGTTAATGCACACAACAGATTTTGTGCATTGCTAAGTCTGAAGATCAAGGCATTCACGGATCCAGATTAAGGGGGGGGTGTTGGATTTACTCCTCCTACTCTCCTAAATCCCAATTTTAATCTGCCTCCATTCATGCTGTTCTGCTTCAGTAGAAGAAAGTGAGATAGAGGTTTTCTTACGATTGTTCCACGAAATAGGACAGCCATTGAAGAAGAATGTAAATCCAGATGTGGACTTACGATGGTCTGCATCTCCTCCCCAGCTTGCATCAGAATATCCACTGAGCTGATGAAGATTGTCATTGCTGGAATATCCATAGTAGATGCACTGGTCCATGGTAGCTCGAATATATCTCATGACTCGAATAAGAGCCTTCCAATGGTGATGTAAATCAGTCGATTTGCTCTGTCTCTATGGATTTGAATTCCAAGACAGAAGTGAGCTTTGTCCAAATCAGTCATGTCGAATTCTGAGAATAGCATTTGTTTTGAATCCTTGACCATATTGGCATTGTTGCTGAAGAGCAATGTATCATCAACATACAAGATGATGATAATGAAGGATTGCAGCACTGACTTTGAATAAACGTTGCAATCAGCAGTGCTTGGTTTAAATCCTTGTTCAATGAGGAATGTGTTGATCCTCTGAAACCAAGCTCTGGCAGACTATTTCAAGTCGTACAGTGCTTTATGGAGTTTACAGACATGATTCTTCATGCCTTCCAGAACGTATCCTTCGGGCTAGATCATGTAGATATCTTCTTGTATAACTCCATTCAGATAGGCTGTTTGTACATCGAGTTGATGTACTTCGAGGTCGGTAGCTGCAGCATAAGACAGGCGCATTCGGATCAACAAATGTTTGATGACTGGACTAAAAGTCTCATTGTAGTTGACATTCGAGATCAAGGTGAATCCTCATGCTACCAGTCTAGCCTTCCTTTGATCAATCGCTCCGTTGGCATTATATTTGATCTTAAAGATGCATTTGCAATTAATAATATTGCAGCCAATGGGAGCTTCGACTAATGACCATGTCTGATTCTTGATCAGAGAGGAATACTCTCTGTCCATAGCTTCCTTTTAGAGATCAGAGTCTGGTTGGGTAAGTGCCTCCTTAACTATCGTCGGTTCCTGCATTAAAAGACAGGCAGACTCAGGAGTATACCTTGTGGGTTGTGTGCGCACTCGGCTTGATCTTCTAGGAGGATTCGACTGATGAACCACTCCTGGGATATGTTGCTGGGTAGCGGCAACATCTTCGTCTGATTCGTTGTCTCGAAGTGGGTCGACAATAGACGTTCTTGAGCTAGAAGCTCGGATTGTCGTGTCAATGGCAGGTGATGAAGGTTCTTCTTGAGCAATATCCTTGTCTTTGAAGTCAACGAACTGATCCTCGATAAAGACTGTATCCCGGCTATACAAGATTTGCTGGGTATCAGGACCGTACAGTTTGTAGGTGTTATCAGACGAAGTATATCCAATCAAGATGGTCTTTAGACCTTGGAAGTCCAATTTCTTCCTTGTGTCCTTTGGGATCTACGAGTAGGCAATGCACCCAAACACTCTTAGGTTCTTCAAAGAAGGCTTGGAGCCTGTCCACACCTCATGGGGTGTCTTGTCTAAGAGGGCTTTGGTCGAACATCTGTCCTGGATGTAAGCTGCAGTGGAAACAGCTTCAGCCCAGAACCTCTTGGGCAACGATCCATGTGCTAGCATACACTTAGCAGATTCGACCAGAGTTCGGTTCTTCCTCTCAACTAAGCCATTAGACTGAGGACTGTAAGGAGTGATGAATTGCTGCTCAATGCCTTGGCTTTGGCAGTACTCCTTGAACTCCACAGAGATATATTCTCCACCGTTATCAGACCTTAGGACCTTGATCGTCCTTCCAGTCTCTTTTTCTACACGCTCCTTGAAGATTCTGAAGCAGTTGAAGGCTTTTGATTTCTTCTTTATGAAGTACACCATCATTCTTCTCGAGAATTTGTCAATAAACGTTATAAAATACTTGTCTTCCTTCAGCGAAGGAGTTTTCATCGGGACAAATATCTGAATGTACAACATCTAGCAATCCTCTAGCAACATGCTGATGGCTTGACTTAAATGGCTTCCTAGTCAACTAGACAGTCTTGACAGACAGGTAGCTCGACTGTTTCGCGAGGATAGTCAAGATCAAGAACAATAGATTATCTAGACATTCATTGTACAACAACATAATTTAAATGACCAAGTCTATAATGCCAAAGTAAACCTTTATTTGATTGAATTGAAGTACCGAGAGCCTAACTAGAGGCAAAAAAACAATGACTTAATTTATACAAGTATCCATGCCTCTTTCCGAGTGCTGGGATCTTGCATGTCCTATCAACTACTTTACATTGATCACATTTGAATTCTACTCTGTGTCCATCAGAATTTATCGTCATCGAATACGCAGATGATATTCACTATATATATCATAATATTACAGGTGTGCAGATGCGAAAGTATAGAGTGGATGTGCTGTCTGTAGGAGATCGTGGGTGGCTACAATCGTTGTCCAATCTGTTAGCTCAACTGCATGGGGTGAAGGTGAAAAGGGTGCGACATCAGCCAGTATTGAAGTAAACGTTGGTGATGACGCAAAAGTGCGTCACTCTTACGAATGGCCTTAGGATAAGATTTATAGGGTGCCTTATCTGTTAGGGTACCTTTGGCATTTAGTAAGGTAGTGTCCCCTTTTTGCCTGTCACCATGACTTGTGTAAGAACACAGTGTCGCAATTCATTCGCCTTTTCTTCGTCTGTGCAAATTTGCATGTAAAAATACAGACTGCATGACAACGTTAGAAAAATATGCGGCATGAATGGAGGCAGATTAAAATTGGGATTTAGGAGAGTAGGAGGAGTAAATCCAACAGTTGGCTACAATGTGTATATGTCATCGACGATGTCATCATCATCATATAGCAATTCATCTCATGATCACAACAGCAGGTATATATTGTTATTGATATTGACATCAATTGTACTTTATTTGTTATTTGAATATGATTGTATAATTTATCTTGCAAACTTATTCTTACAATGACATTTGATTGGAATTATGAATTCTAGGAAAATTATCGTACCTCCACGTGATTTAGAGAAAGAAAAAAAAATTGAGATCTATCACAGAAAAAAGAGCAAGCAAGACTAAAATTCAATGAACAACTATTGATTGGTTCATCTTCAAGCTCTTCCACCAGTCGACGTAGACCGACCGCCCGTTGATCCATCACATGTATGTATATTGATTTATGTCATTATTTTTTTATTTGTAATAGTGGTGTACTCTGATTTGGTTGAAAATAGTGATATAGTATATTTCTCTAAGGAAAGCCAAGACACCACTCCATCACAAATGAAGGTTGCAAATGCACTAAATGTACAAAGACTATTTTGTCAATTTTTGTCACATGTTAGAATTCGTCACATGCTAGAATTTGTCAATTTTCACGTGAATGGCACTGAAAGAATTTGTGCTACAATATTATAACTTATCATTGGCAATTGAATTATTGGACCAATTTCAACTAGAATATGATGAGACGATACCATGTACATGCACACAATGCAGAGGCCTTAGGATTTGGACAAAGAGGATTGTCAACGATCATATTTGGGCCAATGGAGTGCACACAGAGGATCCTGAGAGTACGACAGGTAAACTCTTTAAATCATAAAACATGACATTTATGTGAGATTTTCTTTTTATGCTCGATGTGTTTTAATGTGTATTTTAAACTATGTATGTGTACATGCTCATTAGATTTTTTGTAATGTGATGATGTGCTCCATTAAAGGATTTATACATCATATTGCTTAATTGAAATCACATTTGCTTCAAATTTTTATGAGAATGAGATATTAGCTAGTCCTTACTCTTGTGGTTTACATTAGTGGTTTAGAGTTTGTGAGGCATATTATGTTTTGTAGGTGTGTAATACACCTTGTTTGAAAAGAAACTGATACATCTAACATTTTTTAACTTTTGCAGAAGAAGGAACATAAGTTGGTTTCAAGGAAAAGAGTTGCAAGAGAGATCAAGAATATTATTGATAAGATAAATCACATGAATATTGATTTTGGATCGTCATTGGCCTTAGATGATGCTCTTGTTGATGATGACCCCTTGCATGATATGATTAGTTCATCAATGCCTTGTGATTCAATCCATGTCTCCAAATCTCCATAATGTTCTTACCACCCAACCACACCTATGCTAGATGTTGCACATGAGTCATCCACGATATTCCACGTGGATTCCACAAACTTGACCACCTCTTTAAAAAAGAGAACACGTCTTGGACGTATTATGACTAGTTTGAAAGATAATTGCAAATTACTATGCACTATTGATTCGTCAAAAGACATTCTAGGTTCTTTGTCTAACCTTCCTCTTCCACCTAGCTTGCAACAATTAGTAAAAAGTTTCATTAGAAGTAGATATTCGTATTGGCCACTCCAATCACCACTACTATTAAATGGAACACTATTTATGTATTGGGGTCGAATGTACATGATTATGGCTAGTGAACACTTTTATGAGACTGGTTTGGGCCTTTTTGCATTGAGTAGTATTGAGGCCTAAATAGTGTTGTGACATTGATGCCATATGCACGACCTCAATACAATTGGGATGATTGGTATGCTTTGTGTCGTCACCAATGGAGGATGAAAGTATGGCTTGAATTCAAATGCTTGTTCTTTAGAGGGGCAACGCATGCAAGGATGCAACATCTCAATGACAAATCGTACATACATTAATGGACGTCTAGATGTGCATGGAAACATTGCTACATATATAAATAGTTCCATGGGCCACCCTTTATTGATGAATTGTGATTTTGAAAACGCATCAATGGAAAAGAAGAATATTTCACCAGGAATGTACATGGCACTTATGTAATGATCTGTGCCACTAGATTTATCAAGGTTGGGGAGGAATTGTTCATCAAGTATAGTTTCAACCGTCCTCTACCCAAATGTTTGCAAAAGACAATAAGTCAAATGTGAATATTTAAATTTTGTTGATATGCAAGGATGTATAATCCATGCATTCTTGATTGTATTGGTTTATGTCATGAAATATGTCAAATGCTAGGAGCATTATTCGTCAAGTATAGTCTCAATTGTCATTTGCCTAGATGTTTACATAAGATAATTAGTGAAAGCTAATGTACGTGAAATTTATAAATATGTAAATATGTAGAAGCGTGCAATTCTTTGAGTTCATTGAATGTTAACAAGCTGGAAAGAATAATGGTCTAATAGATAGACTGGTATGTTCATACTTTTTTAACAAAGAGGTAATTTATATTCATGCAACATTTAGCTCTATCAAGTATAGGGAGAAAATGTTTATCAAGCATTGTTTCAACCTACTTCTTGTTGTTTTGGTATATAGGATTCTTCATCCTCATTTAGCGTTGGAGACAATAATTCTCGTAATGGGCAACGGTCCTCGTATAAAGCAATTACCTCGTCGTCAACGTCAAGGCTTAATAGAGATGATGGAAATGAATGAGCGCATTAATCAAGAGACTAATGCATCTGGATCTAATTCATCTACCTCTTCGAAAACAAGTTCCAACGATGAAAATGAGCTTCCAATGAATGAAGAATTTGAAGCCATGGGAGACATGTTGGATGCTATGTACAAGAATAATAGTGTAGCTAAACACAATGAGCAAGATGAGGAGGCACTTTTGTCTAAAGAAGAAAAGAAATTGCAAAAAGAATCAAAGACATCATTGTACCCTAGAGCAAAAAATATCTTTTGGTGACTTCTCTACTTCTATTAAATCTTCAAGCCAAATATAGATGGAGTGACAAAGCCTCACATCATTATTTGAGTGTTTTTTTTTCTTCTACTTGTCATATTTACTTTGAAACAAACTTCACAATTTGAACATTTAATGATATTTTTTTAATAGGGTTTTTTTTTGCCCATCTTGATTAAGCTTGACCTTAAAGACCCATCTGCAAGTAGTAACATTTTGTATCTTTGATGGAGAATCAATAATTTTACAAGTATCTTAAGCAATGCATCATATACTCACTTTTCATTACATCAGACCACTCTTTTGTTGCTAAAGTTTCATTCACACTTGAAGGAACATCATCAAAGTTAAGGTAGTAATAAGGGCAATAAAAATCATACAATCGTCAACTTGTAATTGCTTCTCTCTTCCTTGTATTTGAGCCTTGATGGTTGCATTTTTGCTCGAGTTGACATTTTTGGAGTTTGTAGGATATGCTTGCTCCTCCTTAATCCCTACTATTTCCTTGATAATAGGCTTGGTAGTAGGCTCGATTGCATATCATCATCATGGAAAGATTTGTAGTTACTATATATACTTATTTTTCATTTTCATAATAGAAGACAATGATATCTTGTCAAAGTGCATTTTTCACATTTGTCCTTGCAACAGCTATATATACTTTCACTTTAGAAAAACATTTATTTAACTAATTCCATTTCATTATAAACAAGCAAAAAAAAAGATATGTGGATAACTTTAACGTGGAATATCCACACACCGAAATATTGTCTCGGTCTGATGAAGTCGTTGAGATAACTAAATTTGCGTGGATAATCCATGCGTAAAATTGTCCTCATGCGTCGCCAAACTTCTCTCCCAAACAGTTGCCGTAATTTTCAAAATTCAATTTTGCATGTGGACAATCCCGTGAATAAATTTTTTGGCGCCGTGCTAGAAAAACATAGTGGACTTGCCGGAGGTGTGTTCAGAAAGTTTTTGACGTGAATCATCCATGCGTGGATGTTCCACACAAATAGAATTTCGAAAAATCGGCTAAGTGTTCAATGTCCCGTGGATAATTTCTAGTTGTGAGCATTATAAAATGTCTACCCGATATTGTGGATCAATCAAGATTGTACAAAAAATTGGTTTTATAGCATATGAACTAGATCTTCAAGAAAAATTTACTACACACATAGTTTTTCATGTGAGCCGATTAAAATTAAGTTTACATCAAGGTGATACAATTGGATTTGATGATGATCTATCCCACCTAGAAGACTTATTGCTTAGTGTGACTTTGAAACTTGAGAAAGTGCTCAGAACAAGAGATAAACAATTGAGAAATTGTTCTATCTCTTAGTTCTTAATTCGATGGATACTTGACCTAATTTGAAAACTTCTAGATACTTCATCAAAAACCTAGAAATTCTAGTCTAGATGCAATGTACCAAAATTAGCCAATTAGAATGGGTCCAAATCCGACCTCATCCACTTATCTACTTGCAAAAATTAGTACAAGCACTATTTAGGCCTTTATTAACAAATATGAACCTACCTCTCAATTGAGATTTCATTTTGGCCTCCAAAAATGCCAATAAACCAACAAACTAGTTGACAATTTTTCACACTCCCTCTTCAACTAGTTTTAGCATATATTTAACCATGCTACTTTGATCCATCTTAAGAATGATCTCCATACTAAGTATAGACCTCCTTTCTATGGTATTATTTTAAAAAAAAATTAATTGATATAGAGAATAGTCTCCACATTGGATGCTCCACTATTTTTTACATCAATTTTACACATGAAGATTTAACTACAATATGAGGGACCAAATAGAATGTAAATGCAATGATTCCTTCATGCATCCAACTTTGAACTCTTTGGAAAATAACAGCAACCAAACAATAAATGTGAGTAATCAACCAATGCTTCTTTGTCTCCTCCATCGTTGTCCTTTTTTGATATGTTTCCGCCATGAAAATGAGCCTCCAGCTCCATCTTGCTTGTCATGACATTCAAACAAAATCTTTTGTTTGAGCTCATCATCACCAGGTATGCAAACTTTCCCATTCCAAAATAGTAATCCATCTCGAATGGTGAGCTGTTCAACAATCTTCTTATCTTTCTTAGTTAGTTGAGTCCCCTGTGTTACTGACTCAACATTGTCCACATTTCTTCTAGTCTGAACAATGTTCCAAATGTGACCAAAATGGGAATCTGATTCATATTTTTCTCTGAGCGAAAGATATAGATCCGTAGAAATCTGGGTGAATGACAATTCGATCAATTCACCGATCCGACTAAGAGCATCTGCAACTTGATTAGAGTTGTCTCTTATATAATGGATTTCATGATAGAATTCTTGCATCAATTCAACCCATCAATCTTTTCTCCCCCGAAGGTCATGTTGGTTACAAAAATACTTAAGAGACTGGTGATCCGTATACACTACAAAATTACTACCATACAAGTAGTGTCTCCAGGTTTTAAGTGCATGGACTACAACAAACAATTCCTTTTCCTACGTAGTATAACGCAACTGAGCACCAGTGAATTTTTTTCTTTCAAACGCTAGTGGCCTATCCATTTGTAATAGAACTACTCCAACTGCAACATCACTTGCATCCATTCTCACGATGTAAGGTAAATCTGGATTTGCAATTTATAACACGGGAGCTAAAACAATCATTGTTTTAAGTCTTTCAAAACACTGATTCAATTCCTCGTTCCAAACAACAGGCGAACTAGGTTGATTCCTCTTTTTCTATTTATTAACAATTTCTTTTGTCAGATTATTGAGCGGTGCTGCTAACTTAGCATAATCCTCAAAAAAATTCTTGAAGAAAAGTGTAAAACCTAAAAAAGACTTTACTTGTCTCACAGTTCCCGGAATTGGCCACTCAATCACAATCTTGATTTTATCCTTTTAAGAAGAACGGGAACGTCCCATGGTGATTTACTAGGTTGTATATGTCCCATCCTCAGATAGTTTGCTATTTGATTTGAAATCTCTGTCTCCTCTTTCTGAGAGAATTTGTAAGGTTGTCTAGAGACAAGTTGACTTCCTAAAATTAACTCAATCATGTGGTCTACTGACCTAGATGGTGGTAAACCATGAGGTAATTCAGATGGAAAAACATCCCTAAATTTATTTATGATCTGTTCTCTCACTACTTGATCATGATCTAAATTTACTGAGTTAAGAATTGCTGAGAATCCACAACCATTTAGATTCATTCCATGAACATCCACAACTGGAATAACATAAATTGAAAAAACTTCATACTCAGAATAATCCAATGCTTTAATTTCATTAACTGTAAAAATCTGATCCAACGGACGTACAAAATTACTGCCAAATAATGTAACTACCTTATCACCCTCCTTGAAAGTGAGAACATGCTTCTCAAAATCAATTAACAGAGAAGGCGATTTACTGAATAACCATTCGTAACCTAAGATTAAATCAGTACGAGCTAGGTCTAAAACATGAAAATTAACTAATTCTATGTGTCTTTGCATCAAAACTAGGAAGTATCAAATGATGGAACCTTATTCCATAGGTCCATGAATTCTTGGATATAAGAGTCTAAACTCTTTGAAACCATTTTGCAGTTCACGAACTTCAGGTAGTAGTCCTCATCATCAGCAATTATGAAAGCTTTCTTGAAAACTTCCGCAAATGCATCCCAAGTAGTTGGCTTCACCAGTAAATCTCGCCATCACGATGACGCTTTGCCACGTAAAAACAACATGACACTTTCAATTTTCTTCTCATCAGAAATGTCGTGTAGATTGAAGTAACTACTCCACTTGGCCAGCCAATCCTCAACGACCTCAGGTTTCTTCTCCTTATTCTCGCCTGCATAAACTTCTAGTCGAAAACCGAGATTAGGTGAAGACATCAATTTGACTTGATTCAAAAGAACCTCCATTTGTTGATCTCTCATCTGATTACGATTATTCATATCATTGAATGACATACTCAACTATTGACAAATCACCATATAAGATGACGCACCTGGATTTGCAGCCTGATTTGAAATTTCTTCGGCCATCTCGATATATCTATCCTAGAAATTACTAAATTTAGTTAATATTAAATTAACTCATAGTGAAGTCCTGTTGACCAAAAACTGACTAAAATTTATTCCAATATGGTCAAATCACTATTTTTAGTCAATTTCATAGATATTACAAGAAACTGAAAAAAAACTAAAAATTTCAAGTTTTCGCACTTAAATTTTCTTTTTCTTTTTTTTAATTTTACGTTTTCTAAAAATTCATAAAAAAATCACTGTCAGTTATTAAACAATCAAAATCGAAAATTCAATTCAATGTTCGATTCTTAATTTTACTGTGTTAATGTCTCTCAAGCATGCAAGACATGCGACATTAAACTGATTTTTACTTTACGGAATTTTACGTAAAAATTCAGTTCTACAGAAATTGTCATCTATAAAATCCAGTTTTGTATCTAACCATCAGAGTACATGCGTATGACCACTCAAAATACATCTAAACTACTCATGCATGTCAAAATCACTCTAAAAATCCACATGCAGACATTCCATGCAAGCATAGTACCTCAAAATAGGAAATTGTCATGCATGCAATCAGAACAAAATTTTACCAATTTTGCTCACAAAATTGCAAAACTTCAGATGATCATATCTTTGGCTACAGGAGACCAAATTGGATGTTTAAGGCTCAGTGCAAAGGGAGACCCAGTGAACAAGACACTTGCCATGTCAGCCTGCCACCTAGGACTCACACGTGCGAGTTTAGAACAGCCAATTAAGTTGTAGGAGGGCACACTTTTTCAAGACAAATATAACACTTAACCAAGCCTAAAAGTGATTATCCAAACAGTCTTAAATGGTCTCTAAGAGTTCCGTGAAGCCTTCATACAGATCCTATGAAGTAGTATGGGCTAAGAACCATGAATTCTTGATTTCTAGAAGTCGAAATTGCTACAAACTTGATGGAGTTGAAATCAATTTACAGGTCTGGTAGCTTGCTGGGAAGGTAAAAAGAAACACATATCATGCTGAAAAAAATCCAGGATGATCCCCTTATGGATTTTGAGAAATCCATCCCCCAAAATTCACCAAAATTGGTCAATTTTTTACTCTTTTTGATTTCCTACAAACTCAATTGCTGGAATTCTTGGCTCTAACTTCTAGGACAGCTTAAAAAGACTGTGATTCATCTTTTCACAGCTACAATTGATGTTTAACAACCTCCTACCATCCAATTTCATGAAAAAACAAGCAAAAATCATGAACTTTAGCCCTTTCTAGGTTTTTTCACCATGCCCAATAGGAAATTAATGGCAAGAACATTTTTCAAATCCACATGCAATCCAAAATATAGAGTTACAGCCAATCAATTGATCTGATCTTGCTGGATTTTAAATTCTATTCTCAATTTTGTGCCAAAATCATGGAAAACAAGCCAAATTTGGCCACAAAAAAGCCTAGAATCCAAATACATGGGAAGATCCAACATGCAAACTGAATTTCAACTACTTCAAAGTGAATTAACTTGCTGGAAATTTCAGATCCATAGCTAGTTTTGAGCTATGCTAAAACTCCAAAAAAGACACCAAAATTGATTTTCTAGCACAATTCTCCATAAACCCCAATGAATTTGAGAGAGATATGGAACATGCAAATTGAATTAGGGAAGATCCACCAACTTACAACCTTGCTCCTCTCCTTGGATGAGAATACTTGCTGAATACCACCAAGCTCCAATGAAAAGCACCACCTCTCCAAACTTGTAAGCCTTGCTTTGATACCACTGTAAGGGAAGCTCCTTAGATCCTGCTTACAAATCCTAAACACAAAGGATAACATGTTGTGAAGAAACCACCCAACTAAATAGAAGCATCCAATCAATCTCTAGAAGCGTCACCCCCAACCCAAGGAACAAGAAGCACGAATGTAGAGTGAGAGCCTGGCAATGAATCAAGAACCATGATGTGTAGTAGGGCGAGTTTGGACGTTTTATATAGAGCCTAATGCATCATGGGCACTTAGCCATGCATAGCCCTATGTTCCCTATACATAGATTCACCTAGAATAGAGTCCTATGCATGGACCAACTATTCATAGAATTGTTATTGATAACTCTACACATGCATGCACTGTCTCATACCTTGTCTAAACTCCATTTAGTGTGTTCTGGGCCTCACAAGGATATTAGTTACTTTTGGGTCACGTCCAGTATGACGTGGCATAACTAACAGCTTGATTCACTGGAGTATCGTGTATCCAAGACTAGGAGTATATTGTATCCTATGTACTGGTCATGGACATAACAAAACCCATTGAACAAAACTTTTTGTGCCCCGGTTAGTTGCATCCATTCCATGATAACCACCATCCACTTGCATAGCGTCATCTAGACAAGAAGATGAACTAAAACATGTGAGTAAAGCAAAGTTTCTACCTTCAACTTGCTTACCCTTCTCATCATATGTAAGCCTAGATGGATTTTGTCTTTCCCTAGAGGATCTTTTTAATACTTGACTTGGAGATGCGTCTCCACCATCAACATCCAAAGAACCATCTTCATCGCCCAAAAATGTTAGATTGATCAACATCAAGCTTATCCACATTCTCCTCTTCAAAGACAACATTCTTAGAAATGTGAACTTTCTTTGACTTAGGAATGTAAACCTTATAAGCTTTCCTTACTTCACTATAGCCAATAGAGATTCCCTTCAAGAATCCAAAAGATGAGATGACATATCAAGTACTACCAAAGATCTTCAAATGCTCCATCCTTGGCTTCTTACCAAAAAGAATCTCAAATGAGCTCTTACCATCCAAGTCTTCATTTGAGTACCTATTGCAAACAAACTTAGCACACATCAAAGCTTCACCCCAAAATGACTTAGGAAGATTTGCATTCAACCTCAAGGATTTAGCTCTTTCAAAAAGATTGATCTTCCTCTCTTCCAAGGCTATGTAAAACCTTTGAGTTTGAAAGCTCCATCTTGACCCCATGTGCCACACAAACCCCTTTGAACTTTGTTGATAGGTCTTCATATGCCAACTTTAAGCACTTGATCTTCATGTTGAATTGGCTCTGCACAACATTCTTGAACTTGAGAAAGCCATCAAATATGAAATCCTCACTCTTTAGAAGATAAGTCCAACAATATATATGAAAGTCATCAATGCAAGTCACAAACATCTTTGATCCTCCATTACTCAAAGAACTAGTACAATGTACATCCAAATGTACTAAATGAAAAGACATATTAGATCTTGAGCTAGATCTAGAATAAGACAACCTTTGTGACTTTCACATTGAACAAAGCTCACCAACTTGCTTCTTTGCCTTCAAACCACCATGGTTAGAACCAACAAATCCATCAAGTTTCTAGAGCTCACCTTGTCTCTGGCCTTGAGCAATCAAAACTCCATTCCTTTTGATTAAGCAAGAATCACCAACAAATTTTACTTTGAGCCCTTTGTCAACCATTTGACTATTACAAACAATGGATTAATGCAACTAGGATCTTATCACCTACTGCCATCAATCACAACATAATCAGACAATGAGAATATACAAGACAGAGCATTGTCGTTACAATCTCTACTTTCCTCATTATGATAATAGAGAATAAAGAATGAAAAGGTATACAAAATTGATGATAACCAACTTTAGGGTTAGGTCACCTAATTAGGGTTCTGACCACTATTAGGTCAGTAACCTAGTATGTACCAAATAAACAATATATTACATATTTCAATACTCCCCCTTAATGATTAGTTTATTTTCACCAACATTCATCAAGGTTCGAAAGTATTCAAATTTTCCTTTTCCAAGAGGTTTTGTCAATACATCAGCAACTTGCTCATTGGTGGAGCAATAAACCAATTCCACTTCTTTAGAATTCACTTTCTCACGAACAAAGTGGTAATGAGTTTCGATATGCTTGGTACGAGCATGAAACACTGGATTCTTAGAAATCTGTATGCAGCTTTGACTATCACAATAAATGGTAGTTGTTGCATCTTGAAAAAGCTTTAACTCTTCAAATAGTCTTCTTAGCCAAATACTTTCACAAACATCATACTTAGCTGAATTATACTCAGCTTCTGCAGAAGATAAAGCGATAGTAGGTTGTTTCTTGCTTTTACACAAGTCCAAAATTGAAGGTTCCTTTAAGATACCTTAGCACACGTTTTGTTGCTCTCCAATGAGATTCTTTTGGACTTGACATAAATTGACTTATCACACTAGTGGCATACGAAATGTCAAGACGAGTGATAGTCATATATATAAGAGATCCAACTTTATGATCTTTTAATAATTTATACATCGTCTCATGAGGAATTTCTTAATTAAAATTGTGGAATTTCTTTTAAAAGGGGGAGATGAAAATGATAGCAATAAGACTTTCAAGTGATCAACCAGTTGCATGGATTTCTTAGAGGAATCTAGTATTGTGCAAAGGTTGAACTATCCAAGGGAAATAGCAGAACTCTCTAGGGATTGTTGAGAATAATCTGGAACTACAGGAGCATTGGGAATTGAATTGTAAGGTACATGTGTCTATGGGCAGCAGAGATAAAGATTAAATCTAAATTTCATTGTACCATCATGTTATGGATTGGATCAAGTTTGGAATAAAGTTCTAATCTTAACCCTATGACCAAAGTTGTTTGTATAAGTCGACCTAAACTTAGGTAGGAGTACTAAGATATGTTATAGATTGACTGAGTTGAAAAAATTTTGGTATTGAAAGTTTGATGGTTAGGATGTGGAAATATTCACGTCAGAGATTTCCCATATATGTTATTTACTCATGAGAAATAGAGTTCTTTTGTAGCTGAGTTGCAAAATTCTCAGTGAATTATGTGAGTAACATATGCGGATATGTTATGTATTGAATCATAGTGGAGTATTTTGGTTACGTACGTCTCAATCTTGTGGATCCATTATGTGTTTCCTAAGTACTAAGTTTATATCGTATACTAAGTCTTAAACTAGTCAATGAACATAGACATATGGACAAGTAATGTTTGGAACTGTTACTTGTAGGTTAATGGTTCTTCTGTAGAAAGGATGAACTATTGACTCTGAAATGAAATTTTAGAAGAGGGTCTAAATGTGGTGTTATTCCGGGATAGACGAATTCAGCACCTAGACATTTGAGATTTCTGAATCATTAGCAATTAACTTGAGTAGTTGGTTTACTCCTGAATAAAGTTAATTGGTTAAGTGACCAGCGTGAAGAGGATTCACTAGGAACTGTTTTTTTAAATCTATATTGCATATAAGACACATGATTTGTGAATCATTGTGATTCATTAGTAAAAGTTATGTGCATAGAATATAGGAAATTCTTGGCATAGAGTATTTCTTGAATGGGAAATAGATTCTAAGTTATTGATTATATCCTAGTGAGAACATGTTGGATGACAGAGTTTAATGAATATGAAAAATAACCACTGAATTCAGTTGGAGTTCAACAGAACTTTGTAATCTCTAGATTTAATTCTAGAGGATTGTATAAAGTTTTTGTAGTTGAAGACGGATGCTAAAATGGTTTTAGTATGCCTTATGTCTTTGATTACCTGATTGATCACATAGTTTGGATAGCTCATATTTTGCTAAGAATCAAGTTGGAAGAATATTTTTGAAATCCAATAATTTTCCTTGAGAAATTTTTTTTGGGAATGATTCTCATATCTCTTGAGTTGTATGTTGGGGACATGTACTCCAGTATCTTTTAATAATTAAGTGTGATTTATAATCCTGCTAATTATGATTGACGAATTATACTAGATTCTAAATGTTTATCATTGACGGATCAAGAATAGATACTGGATTGTTATCAAAAGATTCTAAGGAAATATGACAATTTTTATATATAATGAGTAATTTTCAATCTGTTAAATGAGTCAAGAACTTAGACAAATTTATTAAAAAAAATTATTTTTTTACTCCAATGTCTAATTGAGAATATATGTGTCTCACACGCATTGTCATAAAGTAAATTGTTTTCACTTGTGAAAAGTTTGCTTACTTTACTAGATAGTATTCTACTATAGATTGTAGTCTATAAGTGCTTGTGTACAACATAATAGGTAAATCTATCGAGATTCAAATAGATTGCTGATTTCTTGCATATGATGCTAAAAGTGGACATTTAACTCATTAGAGTAGTTGTAGTGCTCTGGATTGAGTTACAATAGTCTGAGGCTTGAGAGATCTCCTAGAGATATTGGTTGATTGAATTATTGTGCCTTGGAATATTTGGATATTCTAAGAATATATGTATAAAAAAACATTGTTATCTACGAGGATTTGTGAATAAGTTTTAGGCTACGATTAAAATTGAATTTCTTTAGCTTTTAAATATGATTTTTCAAATAATGAATTATTCACCCAGTGATTTACGTAAACTGAATTTGCATGAAGATTTTATTATTGGTTTGGAGAGACTCATACCCAATAGGAAAATTTATTACTTAGTGTACTTCTAAAAGCTGATGTAGTATTTCAGAGCACAGACAAACAAATCGTTTCCACAAGTTGGAATTTTCTTCAGGATCAAAGCACATATATGAATATATGATTGGAGTCTAGTTTTAGGGATAGCTCATGTTTGTATTGAACATTGATTTTTCATAGACATTCTCTCTCTCTCTCTCTCTCTCTCTCTCTCTCTCTCTCTCTCTCTCTCTCAGATATGAATATATGATTGGACATGTCTAGTTTTAGGGATAGCTCATCTTTGTACTGAACATTGATTTTTCATGTACATTCTCTCTCTCTCTCTCTCTCTCTCTCTCTCTCTCTCTCTCTCTCTCTCTCTCTCTCTCTCTCTCTCTCTCTCTCTCTCTCTCTCTCTCTCTCTCTCTCTCTCTCTCTCCCATATATGAATATATGATTGGACATGTCTAGTTTTAGGGAACATTGATTTTTCATAGACATTCTCTCTCTCTCTCTCTCTCTCTCTCTCTCTCTCTCTCTCTCTCTCTCTCTCTCTCTCACACACACACACACACATACAGGTTCCAACACGTGCCAAGCCTAAACCCTTGCATATACAGCCAAATGATTAATACCAATGCATGTAGTAGGCCCTACTATATTATCATCCATGTATTCCCAGTGAAAACATCTTGAAGTCCTCGCCATCACTCTCTCTTTTCTTGCCACCAACACTACCTATACTCATGTATTGGTGTCCTTCCGAGGCTTCTCAAGTTGATGCTAGCTTTTTTTGTGAATTACGATAGCTCTTTCAAATTGTACACACTTGCAATACCATCCCGCTATGATATCATGTTAAGAATTTTGGAAACTTGTCTCCCAAGGAGGTGCATTATGCATCACAATCACCATAGCTATCAGCATTACAAACTCTCTGAGTGGAAAAAAAAAATACATGAATAACAAAGAGAAATTTGTATACATAGGAAAAGCTCTAACTGCATGTCCTTGAGGATTTAATTAACCTAACCCTACCTCAATCATGCCTTAAGTTATGGCTATCACCTCTTGTGATTTTTCCAAAATTACACCATAATTTGTACCTTGACTTCCTAAACTTAAGCAAGTGGGTAGCTTTGACTTTTGGGCTGAATAAAGTACATGAAAAATAATAATTATATTATAGTTAATATATACAAGTAGTGGCCTTGAAGTCCAGTGACCATTCATGAGATATGACCAAAAACAATTAGCTAGTTTTTCAAATCTTAACACATTCCTCGTGAAACAACTAATCCATGGATCCACATAATAGCAAGTTTTACGTGGCAGAACACCAAATGCATTAGTTGTTGGGAGAATGGCTTCACCCATAGGCTGGAGACTTTATTCATAATTCCCTTATCAAATATTTGTCTCTATGATAATGGTGATAGCATAAGACAAGGTTGAGGCATAACCTTTGAGCAGCCCATCCCCCGTAGTGAGATAATGTGACCAAAAGGGCAAGGAATTAGTTGGTAGGCCTATGAGTTTAGAGGTTGGACCATAGAGCGAAAGGATGTAGTCCATAGTGTCGTGGGAAGAACCACCAAGGCCCCCCTTGTGACTTGAATCTTGGGTCAAAATGCACATTCCTTCTCCTACTGATCGAAGGGGCCCTATTGTTGAAATCCCTCGAGGGCCTCCAAAGCCCATGGGGGCTATTCCCTCATACATGTGAAGTGCTAGCCGGGCCAAAATTTGTGCCCTTCTTGATACATTTTGTAGGCTATAAAAGGCTAGAGAATACAAACTACAGGAGGACTTGTCACATCTTTAGGATAAAAAAATTCTCAAATCAACGCTTTTCTTATCTAAAGCAAGATACAAACCGAAGGAATTAATGTGTTTCTATCTCTAAGGTAGTAAAAATTGTGAAGATACTGGACGTCTTTCCAGTAGGATTCTCTAATCTTTGCTTTAAGAAGCCATACCCACCCAATATTTGATGGCTGAAAGCTAACCACTCATGAACAACATAACTTGGTCTGAGTTTGAAGTCTGAGCTCATTGTTTTCAAAAATCTGGTGATAGAGATGATGGATTTGCCAAAGCGGCCGCTGAGGAAGCATGGAAGTTAATGGAAAGGGGACAATTTGAAATACTATTTCCTTGACGACGCGTAAACAAATTCAAAGTAGAGTGAAATCATGTAAAGGTAACCGTAAAAAAAAGGATTCAAGCTTCTTAAGTTACAAATCTTACCTTGTAGCATGGATATGGATATGGATATTGCAGTTGGCGGATGCAGTAAAAAAGAAGAGAGCAAGAAGACGATGGAGAGAGAGACCCGCATCCCGCCTGCTCGCGATTGAGAGAGAGAGAGAGAGAAAACTGATCGAGAGAAGGAGAGCGCGCGCTCGGGGGGGGGGGAAATTTGAAATTGTGTGTGCGCGTGGGGCCCAAAGAAAAAAAACATGGCTTCTATGTGTTATTTTTTTCACACGCATAGGACCTTTCAATCGTTTTTTAGCCTTTCAATCGTTTTTTTTAGCTTTTCGCGTTGTAAAAAGCGTGACATTTTTGGCAGGTTGGTGCTAGCTTTTTGAATTCTTATTTAGAACTTTTGTTAATCATGAATGAAATCATTGACTGCTAGAATTTGATCGTGAGTTTTAGCAAAAGGGAGAGCAAAGATTTGTCACAACAGGATAAATCTCTGTATACATCTGCAACTATGCAACACATCAAGCATGCTGTATACACCTATGAGGAAAATACATTGATATCTTGAAACAATTGCTTTAGCATGAAAATGATGATGGCCCTTTCAATTTCCGACAGCATGAACTTCAACGAGCTCCTTCAGCACAGAATAACATCACTGTTGTATACATTCTTAAGACTAAATTGCCGAGCATGAATCATGTGGAAGATAGGATGACGACGTACCAGCAAGTGTATAAATCTGCTGATGCACAACCTTACCTTCTTGCACATTTAAATTACCAATAATCCCTGCAAGAACAAGCTCCTTGTTGAAAGTGATGAAAGCGATTGGCATCCCTCACAACAATTGATCTTCCAACAATCCTTGAAATGAGCTTTGTTGCCTCATGGCAGTCACCACACACGCGCAAATTTTTAAAAATTGACAGAGGAGATCCATCAGGTGTGCTAATGAGTCCAAAGGCGATTGCCAACTTCTCACTGTGGTGACACAATGAAAACTGTTTCAGTTCCTCTTCCATCTCACGTACAAGAAACCGTGTGTTTGGAACATAACCTGCCTTTATCATTTCTTCTGACAATCTCTTCAGTTCTTCCTCAATTTCCATAATTTGCGGATGTTCTCTGTCATTTACTAAAAAAGTATGCACCTGGTTGTTCACTTCAATCCAGGTCTGCCCTGGTTGTTTATGCACATGCCTTCTCTTCCTCATTTGCTGAAGCATCCGTGAATTGTCCCACTTGCCTGTAGTAGCATACAGGTTAGATAGTAGCACATATGCCCCTACATTTTCAGGGTCTAACTTGAAAATTTGCTTCGCAGCAAGTTCACCGAGTTGCAAGATACCGTAAATTCTGCAAGCTCCTAGCAAAGCCATCCAAACAGAAACATCAGGCTGACACCACATGGTCTTTATTAGCTTATCTGCCTCATGCAGGTGGCCAACACGACCAAGAATGTCAATCATGCAGCTATGGTGCTCTATTCTTGCCAAAATGCCATAAACAGAACTTATGGACTCAAATAAGTAATGGGCCAGGTCCACTAGCCCGGCATGGCTACATGCTGAAAGAAGACAAACAAAAGTGGCATTATCTATCTCCACACCTTTTTGGCACATCTGCTCAAAAAGTCGGAGAGCATCACTGCCAAGACCATGTATGGCATACCCCATAATCATGGCATTCCAGGAGACAACATTGTGCATGGGTATGTTGTTAAAGACTCTGCATGAATCAATAATGCTCCCACATTTGGCATACATGTCAATCAGAGAACTGCCCACGAAAACGTCTGACTCGAATCCACTATGAATGATCTGCCCATGGATGAATCTCCCTTCATGAAGTGCTGCTGCAGCAGCGCATGCATTCAAGGCAGCCATAAGGGTAATTGTATCAGGCTTTATGCTAGCTTGTTGCATTTGTTGTAATGATTCCAATGCCTTGTCCCCACGCCCAAATTTTGTATATCCAGCAATCATGGTGCTCCAAGAAATCACATTGCGGTTTTTCATACTGTTGAATACTCTGCAAGCATCGTCGATGCTCCCACATTTTATATACATGTCAACTAAACAGCTCCCTACCATGATGTCTAGATGAAATCCACTTTTGATAGCTTGTGCATGCACTTTACGGCCATCTTCTAGGGCGCCTTTTTTAGCACAAGCATTTAGGACGCCCAAAAACGTGATGCTGTCAGGATCTACACCTTCTTGTTGCATTTGTCGAAAGAGTTGCACTGCTTTGTCAGATTGACCGCACTTCACATATCCCATGATCATGGCATTCCAAGAAACCACACTATGAACTGGCAAATTGTTGAAAATTTCACAAGCATCCTCTATACAACCACATTTAAAATACATGCCAATCAGGCAATTATTCACGAGAATGTCTGAGCTGCATCCACTCTGACGCAATTGTGCATGGACAGACCTGCCATCTGCAAGTGCTCCTATGCTGGCACATCCATTTAACACACTCACGAAAGTGACAGTGTCTGGAACTATCCTTTCCTGCTGCATGTGTTCAAAAAGTTCCAGTGCCTGCTTTCCATTACCTGACTTCACAATCCCCGAAATCATCGCATTCCATGAGACAACACTGCGTCCTGGCATAAAATTGAACACCCTGTATGCTTCATCAATGCTTCCGCACTTGGCATACATGTCCACCAAAGAATTCCCCAGATAGACATCAAGCTTGCACCCGCTTTGAACGATCTGGGCATGTACATCTCTACCCTTTTCCAGTGCCAACAAACTAGCACAGGCATTAAGAACACATATGAATGTGAATTTGTCGGGATTGATAGCCTCATTTTGCATTTCTTGGTAAAGTTCCAGTGCTTTGAGAGGTTGACCATTTTTTACATATCGTCTAATATTTACTGTCCAAGAGAAGACACTTCTTTGTATTGTACCTGGTTTCATGGTTGAAAGCTTTGCTTTTACCCACCGAGGGGTAGAAGATCTATCAATCCATAATGACTCACCAGTCTTTTTGTGCTTAAAGTCAGGGTATCCGGCATTTTCCTGAGCATAGCATCCACCTGAACTGTCACTGACAAGCCGTGTCACCAGATGATGCAATCAACAAGCGTCAACTACCTCATGATAACATGCATGTTCACCTTACCAGACCTGTGATCCCACCATGCTGAAGGATCAGAGATCAATTGTTTCCAGAGCTCTTTTGTCCATTTTGTGAAGTCTTCTGCTACGACCAAAACAACAATGTGAAAGATCAGAGACACAAATGGCTTGCATGCAATCCATCCTGCCTGAATGAAAACAGATACTTCGCTTCGAGCCTAAAAGTATAGCCCAAAAATCTTCGTTCATGTAAACTCAGAATCTGACTCATATGCTTCTAAGTTGCCTATCCACAGATGTTCAGCTGCAAGAGAAACTAAACTGCAACAAAGAAACTTAGTTGGTCTAAACAAGATAAGGTGATAGAGCACGTAGAGGAGATGACGCTTGAAACTTGAAAAGATTGATCTGCTATAACCATAAATATTACAGTAGAGCTGCCCTGGACATAGATGAGAATGAGCAGAAAAAATGCCCATTAAGACAATCTAAGTGTGACAGAAAGCCTACCTGCAAATGGTTGAACAAGCACTGCAGCTCTTGATTTCTGCATTTCCTGGCAGGTTCTAGCCTGATGTTGAGATTCTTCAGCTTTGACTTCACTAAAGTTGGAGCTCAGCCGTCTCTCTATTGGTACTTCGTGCAGTGAACTTTGCTTGATTTTGCACCTGACTCCAAAATTGTGCACATAGATTCTAACCTTGTGTTTGCTAAGCATTTCAAGTGGAAGATTAATCCATCTGTTAGACAGATCCATATGTTGCTCCACCCTGAGCTCCATTGCTGAATTGCCCCACAATAAGGCCCGCATCATATAAAAAACTGATTCGTAGTGCCTCAAGCAATCAAACTTTTCATAACAATTTCAGTAGACTATTCCCACAAGGATTATAAAGCCTCGTTGTTCATGCCCAAATTTTCAAATACGGTGGTCTCACTGAACACCTTAGGCCACTAAACTCTCTCAAAGTACAAACCCTGAGATATTGTTCGTTGTTGGAATTAAAGCATCGCATCAGATATCCACAAATTGTGTTGCAGGATAATCAAACAGAGCAAGTTTGTAAAAGCCGATAACAAATGTTTCTTGTTAAAATTAGGGCATCAGTACCACATATCCACAAACTGTTCTGCACAGTAATCAGACAGAGCAAACAAATCGAATCAATATTAGATACAGACCCTTAACTGCTGTTTCTCGTTGAAATTGGAGCATCAGCATCAGATATCCAAAAACTGAGTTACAGAATAATCAAAAAGAGCACATAAAGAGAATCAACTGTACGCAGTGGACAGCGACAAGCAGAATTCCTCAAAATGGCCCTAAAATTGTTTCACTTAGAACAGGAAATGAAAACTGAAGAGTAAAGAGCTATTCAGAATGCGGAAGCTCTCTGTAAACAAAGAGCGAAGAGAGCACAGATACACAAACATCATGCTAAGAAGATACATGAAAAGAAATGCACAGCATGCTCATTGTAAAAGCTTGAGTGAAAATTGCTACCATACCTTACAACAACAAATGAAGCCGAAAAACAAGAATAGCATCTAGAGCTCAGCAGACGCTGGAGCGTTTAGGAGCACAGCACAGAAGCGAAAGAAGACGTGCCCGAGATCTCCATGCTGCATGATGGCAACAGCTCGCCTCAGGATAGATTGTTGCACGCACACGGCCACGGTTCTGCCAGCCCCTCAAACCCGCCCCCCCCCCCCCGGGCTTTAGGGCACTGGCCGCGCGTGGGAGGGGTTTGGCCCCGGTGCTCCCCAACGCGTGACGCGTGGCCCGTGCTCGGGTGCCTGCCAAAATCCGGGCGCGGGAATTTTTGACGGGCGGTACCGGGCAGCCTGGGCGTGGCACCAGGCAAAGCACGTGCTCGGGTGCCTGCCAAAATCCGGGCGCGGGAATTTTTGACGGGCGGTGCCGGGCAGCCTGGGCGTGGCACCAGGCAAAGCACGGTGGTGCCGGGCAGCGGCGCCCAGCTGAGGTCTCGGGGAGTGGCGCCGGGCAGCCAGGGGACGGTCCGGGCAAAGTTGGCGCCGGGCAACCCAGGCTGGGCAGGTGGCACCGGGCACCCCAGGCTCACACACACACACACACACATGCAAGGAACTGGGTGGGTTTCTCTATATATACCCTCCCAATTCCTTTGCAGGATTGCGCTTATGGGATAAAAATTGGCTGCTTGGACACGTGGCGTCCGGGCAGCCAGTTTAAAAAAAAAACCATGTGATCAGGAGGGCACCGAGGCCAAAGGGCCACCCACTTAATGTGAAGGGAGGGTGATGGCGATGTATGCCACAAAGATAGAGACAAATCCATGTGTGAGTAGAAGTTAAGCCGACGTACTTCCCTCCTTATTGTAGCAAGTTTATCATAGAATGTGAATTAACATAGTATAAAAAGATTATTATTTTGCTATTTTATTTTTGATCAATTTGTATACTGAAACAATCATCACTCCTTTTATGGTGGTTCAAATAGAGTTTAGTTCGAAATCAAGCTAACAATAATGTATGTTGACCAAAGAGTTCGTAAAGAAATCAAAAAATGTTTCTTTCAATGTGGTAGAAATCACAATGTTTCTTTCAATGTGGTAGTTGTTTATAATATCATTATTTAATCCATGATATTAGTCTCTTGTAGAGCAATCTTCTTAACATGCACATTATTAGTTCTCATTCCAAGTCTAAAGAAACTAAAAAGAATCACTAAAAACAAAATGTATTGAAAACTACCAAGGGCACCTTACAATTCACAGTAGCAATTGCTATAGGAAATTTCTAGTCACTAGCTTTCATCCAATCCATATTAAAGGGGTGCAATGCAAAACGACTAGTAACGGATCATATGAACTTATCATCCATTAACTTATACATATATCTAACAACGATGAAAGCAATTGGAGTGAAAATCAAATCATGTTGAAACTGCGAGCCAAGATAGAGAACTATTGTAGATCAACTACCTAAAGCTCTTGATTGCTAACATAATTGACAACAATTAGTAAGGAGTAAATGGAGATCAATTGGATCATATCCAACTACTTCATCAAGACCAATCTTCATGATTTGAATCTTCTTTCTACACCAATTATCGAGGACATACTTCACCATAAGAGTGGAAAATGCACACGAGTTATATTTAGAATCAAATCGTTTTTAGGAGGTTGGATCACAAACAAATCACTTGATCTAGAAATTGAAAATGAGCCATTCATTGTTGGACACAAATTTGTGACATAAGCCAATCTTACAGATCTTTTGTACGATTTGTGAGAAAAGTGCCACAGAACAAAGCTTACGATCACTTTATAATTGACAACATTTCACATGAAATCGTGATTATTGATCCATTGAAAAAGTCATATGTTTTGGTAGAAGATGGTCACTAGAGACTATTATGAACTACAAATTTTTCGCGGTTATGTTTGCCTCAAGGTCCCATTTTATGACAATTGTTTCGTTTTAATTTTCACGCAGCATTGACAATATTTGTTCTCTTTAATACTTATAGTCAATTTTTTACTAGAATGATGCCTTTTTATACAAATAACAATATGTACACTTGTCCATATCATATGATTTGATGGATTTCGAGAAAGTTGAAAAATTATCTATATTTACTCCTATTCTTAGTTGGAAAACATACTAAAAAAAATCGAGTTCTTTTTTTTTTTTTTCACAAATGTTTCCACGAATCCTTGGAGTTGTGTTGGCTTTGAAATGCATGCGCAAATTCAGTGCCAAATGTCAAAATAACAAGGAGACGCACGTGGGATTGACTCTTGGTTGCATGACACTTTTTTTGTATCGACTGGGTTTGCAGTCATTTCAGAAACACAATTTCTTGTGTATGTATGATAATGTTCTGTTCAATACCAATGTCTTGTAATAGATACATTTTTTTCGTTTAACTTTGACAAATCAACAATGTTGCATATAACCAAAGGGTGGCCAAGAAGATATTTGTCTGCAAGTGTAACAACCACAGTACCCACCTTGATTTCCTGAACATTTCCTTTCCAAAATATAGCAAGTTCTTCTTGTCTTTGACGAGATTTATAAGTGCCCAAGCACAATTCTCTAGAAGGCCAAAAAGGAGGGATTGTTAAGTTAGAAGGCCAAAAAAAGAGGGATTGTTAAGTTGGTATCACCAATTCTCAGACACATAAGTATGAAGTCTTGACCACAAAAATATTCTTCCCACCAATTTGAATCCACATTACCGACATACAACTTGGCTTTTTCAATGAGCATCGTTTTTTTCTTATAGGCATTGGTTCCAATCAATTCCAATCTTGATATTTTGCTTGTAACATTTTTTTGCTACATAATGTACTTAATTTTTTTTTGGTAAAGCTCAACAACTATACAATCTAAAATAAAAGAAATAAATAACAATCCACTCTTTTGAAAGCGCAGTAACAGAGCTTGTACCAAATAACATCTTGCAGAATTGGTGTTGAAAGCTAATATCATTCAATTGAGAGATGCATTTTTCTTCATGACATGAACCTTACACAAATGTTCGAAAGTTTGTCTTAGATGGAGATAAGTGTGGTAGAGGGAGTATAAGCTTCCAAAATGATAAATACCAAAATTGGCAAGGTAAACGCGCCTTCAAAGCCAAGTCTCTTGGAGAAAATGCTAAACATTTGATCAATATCATCATGCATATAACCCACAAGAAGGAAAACTTCAGATTTTTGAGGAATTATTTCTTCACTAGCATATTAAGATAAGCGAGTAAAATCTGTTGTTTTATTTTCTCTAGCAATCTTGTCAAGTTGCAAATATAATACTTAGGGCAAAGCTCTTATGTGATGCAAAATTGTATAGTTCAGTTAGGATTATTTTGGACATTTGGAAAAGTCAAGAAGACACATACTTTTAGTGCCCTACGATATACAAGAGATCCCACAATATGCATTTGTATGGAGGTCTTTTTTGAGATCCATTGGAATTCTCATAAAACATAGAAGAAAAGTCTTGTTTTTATCCATACTGTTTATAACAATTCCAACATACTTTTCATGATTTTACAAACACTTTTTTCTATGTTTAGTAAGCTTTGCTCTTTCTTCAGCTGCTTGTTCTTGATGTGCTATAAGTACTTCTTTGGCCTTGCTTGCATATTTTAGAACATCCTAAGGTTATTACAAAGCATAATTGATATTTTCAATGAAATTAAATTCATATGAAGTAATCTTACAATAAATACCTTTATCTACATTTGACTTTGTATTTTTCCTTTGAAAACCTTAAGTGATGCACCTATAGTACATATTCAAATCCTCTGTTCAAGGAACAGAGACAGTTAAAATAATGCTTCCATAGCCTAATGAAATCGATATAGCTAGTGTACTATTGCTCTTGTTCATTAACCATTTAGTCCCTATATCTCACACCTCATGCCCTATGAAATTGTCAAGTGCCATCTTCCATTATTGGGCATAATCTCAGTGTGAGAAATAAAATTGCTCTCCATCCAAGATATGGACAAGTTTCCAACTCGTCGAGCAACTCAAGGTACTAGAGATTATTACAAACTAATCAATGGATGATCATTGTTAATTCAACCTTCCAAAACAAATCTGTTGCCAGACAATGGGGGGGGGGGGGAGTCTCACTAAAACACCTTAAAAGTAACACAATAATTGAGAAAATGTTTTTTGCTGTTAAATATTACTTGCTGCTGAAAATAGAAAGTTAGTGCCACAATCAAACATTGGCTTGGCTGTAAATCTACCTAAAAAGTGTCATTGATGACCAATTCCAAATACCAAACTGCAATTTCTCTCTATGATGGCAGCCATTTCAGAGAAAAATCTATTTACAAAGCCTGCCATATCTATGAGCCCATGAAATTTTTTTGTGTTGAGAAATCACTTTTGTAGATGCTAGCATGGTTTCTCTAGTCCTTTAAGGTGACCTCAGCTACTGATAACCCTCCTTTTGCTTACTCAGATTTGTGGCCTGTGTGATTCATCTGTGACTTCTGAGCAGCACTTTCGGGATTAGCTGCATCCCTATCTCTGAAGTAGGTCTCAAATGCCCTTGGCAAAAACATGGGGATCAAGAACAAGCAGAGGTTGATACTGTAGTACACAAAGTTGGCTGCAGCTAGGCCTGTTCCAAACCACATCCAAGCCACATCCTGCAAATTGCAATACATGTTCACACCAAAAAGCTTTCATCATTTAGTTGCCTGCAGCTGAGAGAGAGAGAGAGAGAGAGAGAGAGAGAGAGAGAGAGAGAGAGAGAGAGAGAGAGAGAGAGAGAGAGAGAGAGAGAGAGAGAGAGAGAGAGAGAGCAAAGGATCATACCTTAAAATGTGGATCCAGTGGCAGTTTAGCTTTAAGTACCGTGGCATGTAGCCAGTCTTTGAGTGTGATAAGGCGGTAACCTGTGTAAATAATTGGTAAAATAGCTCGCACAGGAGGCGAGAACACTTCTAACCGACTGATTAGATTCTCACTTAGAATCTGACACGAAAGCAAAAACAAGTGTGGAGAGGCTGCTCGCACTGCCAGCCGATCACCTCTCGAAAAGCCTCCCAAAACATAAGAAAGTGGCAAGAATAGCCCGATCCCGCTACCTAGAACAACATACACCTGAAACAAGCGGCTGCCTCCAAAAACCTCTGGACGGGAAGAGCTTTTGTAACTGGGAAAAACCATAGAATTCAAAGCGAATGCATAAAATGTAGCAAAGAGGGGAAAGGCGATATCTATTAAGGGCACCAATCCGCTGGCTGTGAAGACTACAATGAAGGCCACAAGCTGGAGCTGGATAACCTTGAGTGAACCCATCATTCCTCCAAGAGTACCCGTCTCCTGGACCCTCTCCTTGAGCTCCCCATTGGTATGAGAATCCGTTGCAACCCTAGAACCAGCAGCTAATGTTGCACCCGACATGTTTGTTGTGCTTCAGCTGATCCGATCCACTGGAAAAATCTTTCCCAAGCTGGTTGTGCAGCTGATCTGATACCTCAAGCTTAATACTGGCAAAAATACAGTTGATCTAGCTGATCTACTCTAGCAAACAGAAATTCAATCTTCCAGGAATTTAGAGCAATTGGGTTGTGGAGATCGATGGAAGTATTGACACAAAAAACAAGCCTATAGATAGCACAAGCCTTTGGATAGACGAAGTCATGGATGAGTGAGGAGAGGAATTGAGACTGCAAGTGGCAGGCAGATGAAGGAAATAGTTGGCATGTTGGAGGATGCCAAGTGTTGAGCTGTTGGAGGATGCCAAGTGGATGAACTCTTTGGCTGCCACCATTATATGTTCACAATGACACATGTCAAACATACACACTAAGTCCTTGGATCATGACACTTAATATGGCACTCATTCATCCTTTCTTCAGGATGGGTCTTTCAACTTTTCACATCACAATTAAGTTTGGGGATGTGGCAAATGCTGTGGCCAAATTTTCTTTCACCCCGGTCATATAAGGGAATTCCGGTCCAAGTCTTGGTCCCACTCTCATTGTTCATCAAGTTGAGTAGCCAAAAGAAAACTTGGCCAATGGTGTGGCAGAGGTTTGAATGGGCCAATTGATCTCCAATGGTCCATTAGCACTTTCTAGAGCTGTGGTCGAGGATCATACATTTCATTTCCCAAGATACACAAGTGGGTGGTAAGGTTTATAATATAATTTTTACTTTTTGATCTGTGTATCATATGAAGATTATAACTACCAAGATGATAAATTTTAAAACAATATTGCCAAGCATCCTCATTAACTCACTTCCGTTAGGTCATGGAAAGTTATCAATCCACTAGAGGTTTCTCTCAAATTTTTTGAAATAAAGTATAAATCCATTATATTGATGCAAAGCCTTTACCTTCATTAGTCGACTCACCACCTCTTCACTTTTTTGATCTGCTGCAGTCAGTTGACAGACTCCCACATTGTTTATGCACCTTAGCTTTACTGTAAGCTTCACTCTTGTTTGAGCTTTCTTTTGCTTAAACTTCCCCTTGGGACTGTATATATGTTTTTCATCAATGTACCTACTAGTTTTTTCTATGAATAAATGCACCAGGGTATTTCTTTACCTCCTTGGGGTAAATCATAAAAAGTCAATAATGAGAAATATACATGCCCATAAAGTCTTTTACTATGGTTAGAAGTTTTGACTAGATTGATTTATCGAATAGGATGATGGTCAAAAACAATTTACAACACATGTTATGTTCATTCCGGGGAAGAATAAATTTACTTTTATCGCTCAACTAATACAGAAGTGGTTTTTCTTGTGACCTTTGTGGCTGCTTTGGGTAATTTTTAGAGTTAAATTGGAATGTTATCTTCTCTACACTAGCAAATAGTGGAGAATAAACAACATGACAAAAAACATATCATTCGTTCCTTTTTTTTTTCCTCATTAATCCTTACAAGAAAATTTTAGCACTTATAGCCTCTTGAAAATACCATGGTCAAGTTCATGCCCCCAACATAATGCCTTGTGCTCAGGTGTCCTTTGTATTTTGGGACCACCTCCAGGAGCATAACGTCCATCCAATTTTCTCTCTCCTAGGAATATGTCATTCTCTCTCCTCTCTCTGGTGGAATGCACGTTCTCTCTTCTCTCTCCGGTGGAATGCACGTTCTCTCTCCGGTGGAATGCACGTTCTCTCTCCTCTCTCCGGTGGAATGTGCATGTGCTATGTGGCAGCCCGTCATTTGCTGTCCACATCCACATTCCACCACAAACGTAAAAAAATTTGCGAAAAAAAAACAGCAAAAAATCGAAAAAAAAAAAACTGGTCCACGCGTACGGCTGTACGGCCGTACCGTACGGCCAAAAAACGGAAAAAAAAAAAAAAAAAAAAAAAAAAAAAAAAAAAAAAAAAAAACCTTCGCACAATGGCATTACGTAGGGGAAGGCCCGAAGCCCTCGAGCCTTCCTTGCTGGTCGGGGCCTGCCCTCGGGCAAGGGCCCTCCCAGCAAGGAAGGCCCTCAGGCAGGGCCTTCCCCCCCACATAATCTTCAAGCCTTATTCTTACTACTTCTCTTAACATATATAACACAAAGGATTTATATCCCTCTACAAGCAAAATTTGTGGAAGAGAAGCAATGCATCTCCTTCAAACAATATATTATTCTTAAATATCCACATGATATACATTATGTCATTAAACCACAATTTAGAGGTAAAACCTTTATTAATAGCTTTTAATAATATTCCAACTTTATCAACCAAATCAATATTTTTCATAGTACATTTTCATAATGAAAAATGACATTGAAATATAAATTATCTGCTATCTTGCTTTCTGCTACGATTGCTTTCTGCTATCAATTCATTCTAATTTGCTTTCTTGCTTTCTTGTTTTTTTTTTTTCTCGGTTCATTGCTTTTGTTCCTTTCTGCTCTCACAACATCTCTATCATTGCTTTCTGTTGTCGTTGCTTTCTCGATCATATGTTGTGAAAGATGAGGACACCTGCAAGGAAGTGCAAAGCCGCCTCTAAGGCGAATGCTAAAAATTCTGAGACATCAAGTGTATCTCCTGGCACACACAAACGGCCATGGACCAGCTACCACGACGGATCACGAGCTAGGACGGGTGTCATGGATCAATCCGAGACCACACATTCGAAGCTTGACGAATTGTTTGAGGGGATGGTTGCTGCGACGGTCAAGCAACAAGAGAAAGGGTAATGAATTTCATTAATTATTTCTTTAGCTGCATTTGGTACTTAAGTAGTAGTATTTTTGGTACTTTGGTACTTTTTCTGCTTTTGGTACTTTTGTACTTAGCTGGTATTTTGGTAGTAATCAGCAGATTTTGGTCCTTAATTTAGTACTATTGGAACTTTAGCTACTTTTGTACTTTAGCAGGTTCTTCTACATAGCTTTTAGTTTAAAAAAACTGCTTATGGTAGCTTCTTTTGGTACTTTATTTGGTTATTTGGTACTTTCTATGTGAGGATTTACAGTGAACAGTTTGTGTTAAAATTAACAATCTGTTGTGCAGGAAAAAATAAAATGGATGAGTACCCGATCCTGTGGAAGTTCTACTACTCATCCGAAGAGCTTCATGAAGAGTATGGCTTGAGCCTAGATGGCAAGCTGGCAAAAGACCTGCTAGACACTGATCTGCTAGACAATTAGTGGCTGACGGTGTTCAGGCTGGGATACAAAAAAAATGTTAAGATATATCTTAACCAGCTGCATCCACAGTTTGTGGATGACTGACCTCTGCTGTTCCACAAGGTGTACCGGGCTCCTCCATCCTATGGCGGAATCACAACCAGATTCGCCAAATGCTATGCCTTTGAGCGCTGCAAGGCCGCCAAATTGGACCCTGCCTCTCACAATATAGCATGGGCAAGATTTGGCGAGAATGTGATTGCAATGTGCAGTAGCAAGAAGGATGGCCTACAGAAAAAAACTGGAAAATTGGAGCAGGGCTATCAGCCCCCCTCAAAGTGGGCAAACAGGAGTTAGAGACAAGAGAGAGCACTCCAGCAAGTTCGGAGGTGAGGACATTGTGTCCCACACTGCTCTTTCCCCTCCAGGATATATGCCTAAGGTGGAGGCGATGAATCAGAGAATTGCAGAAAGATCAGTGTGGATGCTTGCAAGGCTGTCAGAATTGAAGGACAACATTCAGAAGAAGAAGGAAAAACTGCTGGGCAGGTAGGGTGAGAACTTTGTCATCCAAGTAATCAAGGACGAGATTCATGAGCTAGAGAAACACCTTCTTGAGCTTCAGACGCACACTCCTCCCAATGAAGAGGAGATAAAAGAAGTGGATGATGAGCTCATTTTGACAAGGCGCATGCTAAAAAAAGTTGAAGTGTGAACGGATGCCCAATCCCTCGGAAGGGAGGTTGCAGAGGAGGAGGTAAATTTTTTTGGTAGTCTTCCTTTTTCTGTTTGGTACTTTTGAAGCTTATGGACGCGTTGTGGTCATTATAATGAAACCTTTGGAAATTTTAATAATTTTCATGTTGTTTTTTGGTACTTTTTGGTACTTCTAGATTATACTTTTATGGTGCTTTTGGTACTTTTATGATGTGTTGATTTTGGTACCATAGATTTATACTTTTATGGTGTTTTTGGTACTTTTGGTACTTCTGGATTGGCAAGCAGTTCTCGTAGTTGTTTTTTAACGACTTGTAGTGTTTATCGTCTACAAGTATGGTGTTGGATGTGTCGAACTCTAGCCATAATTTTCGTACCTCCCGCAGGTTCTTCATACTGGCACCTCCAGTTTATCCTCGCTAACGTAAGGAATCTCCTTGAAGTCTTCATGCCAGATCTCACACTTATTTTGGGCAAAAATATCTGTAGAAACAAAAGGTAAATATTAGACATTACCAAAAACTACTCTCAGATTTTGATGGAGCATATTAACAGTTTCAAATATTGGTACATAGTACCAAAACAGAGGCAATAGGTACCATACGTTAAGAATTGATATCCAAAATAATTCGAAACAGTTTCAGCTTGGGTCTAAAATACTACCAAAGTGTACCAAAATTTAGGCAGTTGGTATTAAAAGCACAAAATAACTAGTATAAAGTACCACAAAAGTATTGATAATTTATTTTGCAGGTATTGCTGAATACATTGTTGTGAGTTAATTGAGCTCATATGCTTTGAGCATCCTTCCATTCTGACTCCAGCTTTTCGTATTCACTCTGCAATAAAAATCTAAATTATTACAAAATAGCACCAAACAATAAACAACAGTACCAAACCATAGCCAACATTGTATATACTATATATAATAACTTCAAAACTATCAAGCATTTTCAGAAAAACTACCAAACAAAGCATAAAAGTGCCAAACAGTACTATAAAGCGAATCCAAAAGTACCAAACAGGATAATAAATTTACCAAACATTGCATGGAAAATGCCAAACAGTATTAAAAAGATAAAATGTTTCGACCCTTCCATAGAGTGCAATGCTGGAACGGCCCCTTGGTATTTGAAGGTTGTTCTGTACCCGTGGCTCATGGGCTGGATCCATGCGCGAATCCCTATCGCCTTTGCTAGAAGAAACCCTCTGTTCGACTATGAGGACGATCTGTCCCCTCTTGTTGTGAACTAATTTGTTGAGGTCGAAGGGTACTCGTACCGCTTCGACCCCCCTATAGACTAGATCTGAAGAGTCCAGCTCGGGCTGCAACTAATTTTCTGTACATGTTACATATTCAAAAAATCAATATACGATATATCAAAAAGATTTGAATGGCTATTCCATTCTTGAATGGCTTTGAATTTTATTTGCAATTTCCTGATTTATTGGGATGAAGGTTGAAAGGCCGAGCCATTCTTCAACTTGTAAATTCTATGTTGGTGCTTTGTAAATGTTCACAACTAGATTCCAGCATGATTTTTGAGTCACAGATAGGGTAGGAGAAGTTGATTTCAGGGTTTGTGCTCCTTGCAACATTACTAACATGTGTTCACATGCATATTCCAGCATGATCTATGAATGATGGTATAAGTGGAGTTTATGAAAGTTATAGTTTGTGCTCTTTGGATGGTTTTTAGATTTTGCTTAAGAGTGAAGGGGTATTAAAGGTGTTAAAGATGGATACAGTGTTAAAGATCCATGGGAAGTACCTGTTTTTGAGACTTAAGTGCAATTTCATACAGTTACAAATGTACCAAAATTGGTATTTCGATAGTACCAAATTTGGTAGTCAAGTACCAAATAGAAAATTTGTAACTTAAGAACAATTACTTTGGAGTTTTAAACAAGCAGTACCTGTTTTTCAAATGGAGAAGACATTTTCATTCAATACCAAAAGCACTATGATTGAGACTCCGATAGTACCAAAAAACGTAGCCTGAACTTATCAAAAAAAAAAATCAGTTTACAGATAGATAAGTTATTCAAAGTACCAAATTGGTACTCATCAGTCTCAAAACATGTACTATGAAAAAATGAATCAATATAAGGCACAAAGCATTCTGATTTCAGGCATTAAGCAAGTCCTCTTGATCGTTGTCATCTTCGTACGGCATGTTGTTGTATATGTTTTCATACACATCGGTGGATAATCTAAACATGTTATGATATCCAGGAATAGGCTCCATGGGAAACTGGATTGCTCTCACCAGGTGTGAATAGATCATTATCGGCTTTGTCTGGTCCAGAAGGTTGTATGTATTGATCATGCCTTCGACTTGGCCATAGTAGGCCTTCAACTACTCTCCCTCCTCTAACAACTATGTTGTGCCATGCATCCTGTTGGAAAGAGGTGTGTGAAAGATAGGTCAAGTAGTAAGCGCAATAGCAATCTCTAATCAACTCTAAAGAACTGAACTAAAATGCTCAAGAGTGTATGAGCTCGCAAGTAAGCAATTAGGTTGTCAAAAGCGTCATCCAGTTGGTTGTGATGTGCTGACATCCATCCAGTTAGGACTTCTCAGAAAATACTTGCTGATGGATTAATGCAAGTCGGTGGCTTTGGTCGTAAACAGTCTGTCTGCAGAAATGACCGTAAACTGTCACTGTGAGGCATTTTGAGTAGTTATGAGGTTAGAAAATAGAGATCTCCCTCTGTGAAAGCAGTCTGCATTGGGCCACATATGTCGCTGTGTACAAGGCCAAGCAAGTCCTTGGATGTATGAACTGAGTCTGAACTGAAGGGACTTCTAGCATGCTTGCTGATAATACAGCTTTTGCATAGAGAAGTTGGCTTGCTGACTGAAGGAAAAAAGTTGGACGAAGATTAAAATGTCAATTAGTCGATTAGTGAGAGAATAATATAACACTCTCCCTTAATCTGAATCCATGAATGCCTTGACCTTTAAACTCAGTACTGCACAAAACTTCATGTGTGCATCCAAGCTTAATGCTTTAGTAAAAATATCTATTGTCATATCTTGCATTCGACAGTACTACAATCTGACCTCTTTGTTGAGAACTTTGCTTCTGACATAGTGATACTTAAGTTCAATGTGCTTACTCCTAGAATGAAATCTAGGGTTGGCTGACAAGGCAATGGCACTTTGATTATCACAAAATAATAATGTCGGAGTATATTGAATTAGACTGATAACTGAAAGTAAGTTTCTCAACCAAATTGCTTCCTTAGTAGCTTGTGAGGCAATTGATTTCTTGCAATTGTTCCAGGAAATTGGACCATTGTTGAGGATGAATGTAGATCCAAAAGTAGATTTACGAGTGTCTATATCTCCTGCCCAACTTGCATCTGTGTAACCACTGAGTAAATTGAGTCTGTCGTTGTCGACTCCTCCATAACAAATGCAAAAGTCCATAGTAGCTCAAAGATATCTCATGACTCTGATGAGAGCCTTCCAATGTGTTCTACCAGGGTGGTCATATACTAACTTAGGGAGCTGATTGCAAAAGCTATGTCTGGCCTGGTATAGATCATTGCATACATAAGAGATTCTATTATCGAATGATAGAAATACTCGCGCATCTGTTCCCTTTTTTTTTATTGTTCCGGGACACTGGTCATTCGACAATTTGAGACTTGGTTCCATTGGTGAGATAGCTAACTTGCAATCAACTAGATTATATCTAACTAACATATTGTAGATGTACCTCTGTTGAGTAATGTAGATCAACTTTCGATTTCTATCTCTGTAAATTTGAATACCAAGGCAGAAATGAGCTTCGCCCAGATCGGTCTTGTCGAACTCAGAGGATAGCATTGTCTTAGCTTCTTTTATCAAATCGATACTATTGCCGAAGAGCAATGTGTCGTCCACGTACAAAGTGATAATGATAAAAGACTGTTGCACTGTCTTGAAGTAAATATTCGAATCTCAAGAGCTTGGTGTGTAGTCGTGATCAATAAGAAAAGTATTGATCCTTTGAAACCATGCTCGAGCAGATTTCTTCAAGCCATAAAGCGCCTTATGGAGTTCACACACATGATTGTGTTTACCTTTGATAATACAATTTTTGGGTTGCACCATGTAAATGTCTTCTTCGATAACTCCATTGAGATATGTTGTCTATACATCCATTTGATGTATTTCCAAATCTAGTGCTACATTCACAAATGATAATAAAAGTTGAATAGAAGAATGCTTGACTACTAGACTAAAGGTCTAAATGTAATCGACGTTGTATACCTGAGAAAATCCTCTGGCGACAAGTCGAGCTTTCCTTCTGTCGATGCTTCCGTCTGCTTTGTACTTGACTTTGAAAGTCCATTTGCAATCAACTATGTTTCTTCTAGCAGGTAATTCGAATGAACAATGTTAAAAATTGTAAAACATATCTATCTTATGTTTGTTGCTTTTTGGGGGTCCTACCCATGTAAATACATTGTACATATCCAAGTTATGTGAATTGAGCACATAACCTTGTAGATTAGGGTGAGTTTGGGTTAGGTAGATCAAGTTCCAATGACATGCATAAAGTCTAGTTGGTCTAGTATGACATGCACCAATGTTCACAATGTCTAGATTGACATGCATGTAGATTTTCATCATGGAATTGGACAAATATGGACTTGTTGGAACTCGAGCCACACCAAAACCATTGTGTCCTAAGTTTACATTGAGACATGCAAGACATGCAAATACTCTTATGGACACATGCATGTAGTTTTGTAGGTTCATAGTTGAGAATTTGACATTTGGAGAAAGTAGGTAGAAGTTAGGTGCAATATGTGCATGCAAGCAGTTAGGTGTCAAGATAATAGTAGTTTGCGCTTGAATAGGTGTAGGAAATTCATTGAATGCAAGAAGTACCACAAATTTTGGCTCTCCTATATATGTACATATCATTCTCACTCATTTCTAATGAAGAATCAAGCATTTGTAATGTCATAATGTCAAATTTGGATCTCATTCTATGTTGCTTGTAATTGTATTTTCTCTCTAACTCGGATTTTGTGTCTTCTTCATACATGATCTTGCTTGTGCACATTCCCTATTTGTGAGGAGTTAATGTAGCTTTGATCTATAGCATTCTAGATTGTGCTCTAGCCTCAGATTGGATGGTAGATTGCAGGATTGCTCTACAGGTGATCTGCGTGCCACCATAAAGCATGGTAAAGATCATTTACACATTTCTTGTGGTTTCTCACACGTGTGAATTTGCTGATTTTCATCATGGTATCAGAGCCATACCATGCTTTGAATGCTACTAACATCAGGTGTTTGAAGAATTCTGTGACAATTCAAGCTAGGAAGTTGTTTAGCAATTTTCTGCTATCTATTGTTGAACAATTTTTGGATGAATGAGGTTAGAACTGATATTTTCAGTCCAGAACAGAGAATGTATGGAATTCTGACATTTCACACATGTGAAAATCAGAATACTTTATTTCATTCTATTTCCTTGATGTTAGATCCAAAGGTAGTGACATAATAGCTTGTTGGAAAGCTAGAAGAGCTACTTTCCAGTGCAATTAGTTTCATTTCATTTTAATGAACCTAGTAGGAGCTATAAGATCTTAAAGAGGGGTAGGGAGAGACCCAAAACCCGAGTGGACAATTTTTGACTTGAATATATTGCATTAATGATTCATCATTCATAGTTTTTTGTGATCAATCTGAGATAGCATTGGATAAGACAAGCTTCTGTTGTCATAGTCACATCTTTTCACACAAAGGGTTGTGTTTGAGTTGAATGTGTGTTTCTAAAGTGTTTTTCATTCATTTGAAACTCGTGGGAAAATATGACATCAAAATTGTAAGTGCTTCATCAGAAGATAGAGGCTAGATCCAAATTCAAAGTGATTGATTTTCTGTTGTGAGCAAGGACTCACATAATTGTTGCAAGTTTTTGCACAGGATTTGGTAGAATACCCAATTGTTTTTTGTTTCTATTGTAAAAGAGAAGCAACATATTCAAATCCATCTCTTGTGTATACCAATTCAACAAACTTGAGATCTAGACAAAATTTTGAGTCATGTAACACATTGTTTCATACAATTTGAGTGTATTTGAGTCAATAGTGGTGTCTTTAAGTATTTCACATGTGCCAAAAGAAGAAAGAATCAAAATTGTCTTTACTCCAATTCAAGTTGAGAGATTGATCTAGTTTGTCTTGTTTTGGTGGAATATTTGAGGCTTATCTCAAATTCAGTTGCAAGATTTTGCATAGGATTTGGTAGTACACCCAATTGTTTTGGTTCCTATAGTAAAAAAGAAGGAACACACTCAATTCCTATAGTGAGAGTTGTAGCAAACATATTGTTGTCCATATTACAAGAAGTCTTCACATACATGGCATCTGTTGGAGATTTACTCTTTGAAGCTAGTGAGAGACTAGATACCTCCAACTATTCAGTTTGGAAGGATAGGATAGAGTCTTTGTTGATTCTTTATGGTGTAATGGGCATAGTATTAGGAATTAAAGTTGAACCTGAAGCTTATGATGAGGCTCAGATATTCAAGAAGAGAGCAAGGATTGCTCTTCATATCATCAAATTGAACATCTTTGATGAAATGTTGAGAGAAATAAGTTCATGTACTTCAGCCAAGCAGACTTGGGAAACTCTTAAGAACATTTTTGAAGCAAAGATCACATCAAGACTACTTACTCTTAAAAATCAGAACTTTTCTAGTTTCCAAAGAGTTGATGAAAGTGCTTCAAGTTTTGTAATGAGAATTAAAGATCTTCACAGAGAGATAGCATGCATATGAGATATTTTAGAGAACAGTCAACTTGTTCAAGTAGTCCTTAATGGACTTAGAGAAGAGTATGCAAATGTTGTGCAAACTTATGCTATGAAGGACGAGCTACCATCTATGGAGGCTCTACATGATATTCTTATTGCTGAAGAATGCAAGCAAAAGAACAAGTTGTCAAAGATCAACACACTTTCAAGGAAGGATGGTAGTTATGGCAAAGCTCACTTTGCCAAGATCAAGTCAAGAGGGAGGAGCAAGAACAAATTTTCTCAAGACTTCACCAAGGACAAATCAAAGGACAAACCAAAGGACAAAGACCAAGGAGGAATAGAACATGATTCAACTCATTCTTCTATCTTCAAGAAGAAGACTCAAGAAGATCAAGCCAATTTTACCATAAAAGATTCACATGCAAGTTGTGGAGAGGCATCTCTCATGATGTGTAGCTTCTCTTCTTTACCCTTTAATGATGTATCTTGGTATATTGATAGTGGCGCTACATCAAACATGAGTTGCACCAAAGATTCTTTTGATTCTATTGAATCTATTCTAGATCCTAAGAAATCAATATACAAAACTGTTGGTGATGCATAGCATCCATTGAGGAAACCCCCCCCCCCCCCCCCCCCCCCCCCCCCCCCAAGAAAGTATTTAGCCTCAATTTGATCGAGTTAGAGTATAGTTTCAAGATTAGATCCATTTTGAATAAAGTTCATAATGTTTGGACTAGTGTGCTTAATATTGAATATTGCTCATGCTATAATCTTGGTCTATATGATCTTTGTGATCATGATGAGGCATGGAGGCCTAGGATTTTTCAGATTCTTATATAGCCTTCTTCATGCAAAAGAACTTTGCAAACCCAGGATCTACATTAGGCATGGAGGAGGCATATCAACATAGTGGCAAATTGGTGGAAAAAATTTTAAAGGCATTTGGAAAAGATTTCTATCAAAGAAATCTTATCATAGATTTGGTAAGCATGCTACTATGATGGATTCTTCTTTCATCTTCACTTCAAATGCAAAGCAAGAATCCACACACACACAAAGGATCTTCATCAACATCAAATAAATATATTTTAAGGAGGATTGTTAAAAATTGTAAAACATATCTATCTTATGTTTGTTGTTGTTGGGGGTATTCCCGACAAATTGTAAATAAATAATATTGGCCAATAAAAAGTGTTGCGTGGGCATGGCATCCTGCGCGTATAAGCCCATGGCCAATGAGAGGTTCGGGGGCAGCGCCCCCGTACCTACGGTATGACTTATATGCGTAAGGAAAATCCGATGTCTGTAAGGAAAACCCTATCTCATAAAATTTCATATGAAATTGCTAGATGCGAGACAATGATTATAGATATATGTAAGTACTTGATGTATCTTCATCTTTTTCCTTTCCTTGTTCTTCCATTCCACTGGCAGGTGCGTTCTTTTGAAATGTAGAATCTCCGCCCAAATTGTGATAACACCTCGTTGATTTGAAATAACAATTCAAGAAAAGTCGATTCGCCACAACATTCTGAGAATACCTACGCTGCGCGACCCAGTTTTTTTTCTAGACCGCGTCTATTAAGTTCTACAGATCAACTATATGTTTGTTCGACGCTAGAATCTATTCGACTATATGTACGACGTTAGCAGCATTGAACATATGGTCGATTACCAGATTGAAATCGACTATATATAGTCGATCTGCAGAACTTAATGGAGTGGCGGGTCGCGGTTTCTATTCATTTCTATTTTTAATTTTTGAGCGCGAGGAGGAGAATATTTTTGTGCCTAGCATTGGGTGGAACTGCTCTCTATGTCTCTTCTAATGATGCTTGATTCTTCTATTGCTTTTTTCATAGCCAAAGCTATCTACCTTTTCACCATAGCCAGGGCTTGGAGAAAAAGGACAAAAAGGTAAGCACCATAGCCAACATTCAAAGGTTTACTAGTTTTTCTTTGATACATTTGTGTTTATTGTTGTTTATGTTCTTTTGTCACAACCAAAGCTCTTTACCTTCTCACCATAGCCAAGGCTTGAGCAAAAAGTTGAGCATTGGACACAAAGGTAAGCACCATAGCTCCTGCCATGCCGCCAAAGTGAGTCTTTAAGCACCTGCAAGGGAGTAGACAATAGCTTCCATTGTTTCTCTTATCGCAAGGAAGTTAGATGAGGATAGGTCTCGCTTACCAAATCTCAAATTAACCTTGGAAATTAAAAATCTTAAGAATGAAAAAACTTGCAGAAAATTTTTTCTAATGAAAATTTTGGCTCATTGTTTTATTTGTTGTTTGGGTACACACAATAAATGCTTGATGTTTTTACAAATGTTTGTTTTTATGTCATTTTTAGTCGAAACAGTATTTTATTTTTCAAGATAAGTCATAAAGACATATTTTAATACTTGCTAGTTTTATTATGGTTAGTGCTCATCCAGAGAAAGAAAAACTGGCCTGCAAGCTGACTTGGAAGCAATCTCAGGTAGTTTTATTTTTTGTATTTTACAGAATGATCTTTTTATTTTGCATATAACTAAAATATTGTTCTTGCGCATTCTGTAGGTGCCGCAACAAAGAGACTGTAATAGTTGCACTTGGTTCATGTTATATTTGTTCAACCTGATGGTCCAAAATATCGAAAGTTTTGATTCACAAGTGGCCCATGTAAGTTTATGCATTCAATAAATTAACCTTCGATTTATTGTTTTTTTGTTACGATTTGGCCTCGTGTGTCACTTATGCAACTAATGAATTTGAGGTTTGCTTTGTTTTTAGCTTAATCCGCAAATTTTCAAGTACGATGATATTCAAAACTTTTGCATACTACTTGCAAAATGGATTAGTGAAAAGATGCCAACCAGAAAGAGCCTCTCATCTAAGAGAAGTAGAGAGTCAACTTTATGCTCGAAGGTGGGCTCTTCTAGACAAATTTCTCAGGTAAGTGCAAATTTGTATAGTTGGCCATCTGTTGTTAAGTGTTATTGAATTTTAGGACGATGATATGGATTCAGAGAGAGAGAGAGAGAGAGAGAGAGAGAGAGAGAGAGAGAGAGAGAGAGAGAGAGAGAGAGAGAGAGAGAGAGAGAGAGAGAGAGAGAGAGAGAGAGAATGCTAAGCACGAGGAAATTGTCTACGTTTGTTAAAATCTGCTAGTTCTAAATGTTTTTAAAAGGAGAATCATACCATCAAAAAAAAGAAAACAAAAAAGGTGCTAAACCAAAAGAGTTCGAGGTATATAATATCTCATAAATATGTTATTATTTGTTTTATGTATTCATTATTAGTTATATTGGGTCACAATGTCAAATATTTGAGGTTTTCTCGTAAATATATGCAGAGAGTTAACATATTGAGCATTCGGAACAAAGTAGTTGGTACTCGGATTGTTTTGAGCAAGAATCCCAAGCACCTTTGCCATGCGGAAGCATTGGGTGTAGGGTTTTGGTGTGTTAAATTACAACATGTGGTTCGAGAGAATGCCCTATTATTAAGGCCATGTAAAAAATTTAAAACTGTGGGGGACTCAAAAGATTCTGAAGTTATTTGGCCTTCGAAAGTTGTACAGATCATCTCTGACAACGGTACACCCTTATCACTTTTTTGTTCTCAATACAAATTTGAGTAAGCTTATTTTTCTTGTTCAAACATAATTTTCCTTTCATGATGTAAATATTGGCTCAATCTTTGCTATGCAGAAATCAGATTTTGAAGAGTTTTGGAGTCTCAACTATCAATTTTCTTGGAAATTGCATAATAACAAGTGCAACATTTTATACGATTTTGAACGTAACATTAATGAAGGCCTAAATTGTCTTTATAGGTGTTATTTTAGGAGATTGTATAAGACACTTGACATGTCGATGTATTTTAACAGAAAATTTGAGATGCACATGCAATCGAGCCTTGTATTCACCTTATTGTGTATGATGAGAAATTTTTCTCTCTTTTGGTCCATTTGATTGGGTGGTTTAATTTGTTGTTTTAATTTTGGACTGAAGTCCTCTAATTGTACTAATTATTAGTGATCTATATGCGTAAGCTATGTAAGTGTTGTTCCAAATGTTTGCAATAGAGATAGTTTGTATGTATACTTGAATATGGCACTATGATTGTTGGATTTCTTACACAGAGATACTGTACATGTTGAGCAAAAAGGAGTTCAATCTGAGTCTTTATAACTAGCTGACAAATTGACAAACTACACCAAGATATATAGAAGTTGAGACCCCTTGTTAACTTTTAAAAGTGTTACATTTTCTAGTAAGGAATCGGATTGAATCCCTAGCTTTATGCTATGCATGAAGCCTCACACCATCAATTGTTTGCACATCAAGCTCCATTTTACAAGTGTAAAAGAGGATAAACTAAGATAAGAGAAGAAAAGTATACCTTCAGCTCAAGAAAAGAACTCTTACTTATAAGAAATGTGCAAGGCCAATTATTTATTTCCGTAATTTTAGCCAAAATTTGTCTATAAATAGTCGAGACTGTCCAAAAATTACAAAACAAATCTACAATTCTGGACAAAAACTTGAGGACATTTTCGCAATTGTATTGGTGATATTTTTTTCAATTTTAGCCAACAAAAATTTATTTGGCAAAAATTGTCAAAACAATTGCGAAAATTCATTTCTGCAATTTTTTTTCAAAATAGTGTATAAAAATTGCGAAAAATAAATCCGTTTTTCGCAATTTTTATTTTCTATTGTGGATTTATTTTTCAAAATTTTTTTACACTATTTTGAAAAAAATTGCGAAAATGAATTTCCGCGAATTTTTTCGCAATCTATGCAAAAAAAATTGCGAAAAAAATATCCGCAATTTTTTCCACAACAATTTCGGAAATGAATTTTCACAATTTTTTTTGACAATTTTTGCCCATAAAATTTGGCAAAAAATATCAGCCAAACAAATTGCGAAAATAAATCTGCAATTATCATGCCAAAAAATTGCGAATGGATTTCCGCAATTTTTTTATTGTTAATTTAGCCATAATAATTGCAAAAAATTAGCCAAAAAAATTGCGGGACCGAAATTGCGGATTTGCCAAAAAAATTGCGGTAACCGTTACCGCAATTTTTTTGGCAAAAAAAGACAAAAATTGCGGAAATTTCAGCAAATTTTTGTCATTTTTTGTCGCAATTTTTGTCACCTTTTCTTGTAGTGATCATTATTCGACATCTTGAGTGTGAAGAATTTCCTTCGAAGATGTAACTTAGTAGTTACGTCTCTCACATCATATAGTGAGTTCAAAATGTCTCAAACTTCTTTCGAAGTTCTGGCTTCAACTACGTGGCCAATCTGAGTATCTGATATATTGAGGATAATAAGCACGAAAGCTTTACCATCATTTGACTTCCATTTTGAGTCGTCTGTGTTGTCTTCAAGCTTCACTTCAATACTTGTAACAACATCTCACAACTCGTTGGTGATTAGCAAGGTCTTCATCTTAAATTTCCATAAATGATAATTGGATCCATTCAGCTTGTCTGCAATAAGACCGACTTTACTTTGAGAATCCATCTGGAACTTTGGACTGTCGATGATTTGATTGTCGTTAAGAGAAAGATACAGTGCTGTGAAAATCAATTCTCTGATATCGAAACAAATTGATTTGAACTGAAGAATAATTTGATATCACAAAAGATACCAAGCGTAAGAGCTTATGTTCTGATAGTATTAGGCCTTGAAGAATCAATGCTCTGATACCATATTGGAAAGACATGTGTGAAAAATAGGTCGAACTCGAAAAGAAAAGAATTCAAATAAAAAAAATTCGAACGACAAGAAAGAAACTTATCGTGCACAGCAGAATAAACTATCTTCCTCTTTCTTTATGCATGACTATGCCTATCAATTTTGAACAAAGCAATAGTCATAGAAATATTGTTTGATCTTATAGTAACTAACTTTAAAATCATTAGTACTACAGTGATTACGTAGCCAAATATTAAGCATCGAAACATCAGACAAATAATTTATCGCAAAACATTAGACAAATAATTAGTCACGAAGAACTACAGAAACACATACATTCTGTGACGAGACTGAACGCAATAAGAAGATAGTATTGATTCAGTATGGAAGCAAAACAGATGTAAATGAGTACAACAATTTGCGGATCGAACCCGCGTATTATAAGTTATCTCTGAGCGGCTAAAATGTAAGTCTGAATTAAGCGCAACTATTGATAAGCAATAAGCGCAATAGCAATCTCTAATTAACTCTAAAGAACTGAGGTAGAATGTTCAAGAGTGTACAAGCTCGCAGGCTTGAGAGAGAGAGAGAGAGCTAACTATTCGATACTTGATCCTCTTCTTGATCTTCTTCTTGATCATAAGATGTTGAAATATGAACAGTTATTTATACGAAGCAATTAGGTCATCAAAAGCGTCATCCAATTGGCTGTGATGTGCTGGCATCCATCCAGTTAGGACTTCTCAGAAACTACTTGTTGATGGATTAATGCAAGTCGGTGGCTTTGGTCGTAAACAGTCTATCTCCAGAAATGAACAAAAACTATCACTGTGAGCCGTTTTGAGTAGTTATGCAGACTGTGTAAAAACACGAAGAAAACTGCAGGTTTGGATAAAAGTTGGACGAAGATTTAAATGTCGATTAGTCAATTAGTAAGAGAATAATCTAGCACATCCTTCTGTGTTGTCGTTGCCTGGTACATCGTCTTGGTGCATTTAAGAAGGTAGAAATCCTCTCCTTTCTCTGCTGCTTTGACCACAAAATTGTCCCTAGTGGACAACAATTCACATAAACTGTTAGGATTTCTCTCATACATGGGCATGTTAGTGTCATTATGCATTGGCATGGATCCATAAGCACCGTTATTATCTCCAGCGTCATCGTCTCCATCGCTGCTAGTTGTCTCTAACTCTGGCAATGGCTGGATAAACAAATACTTCCACTCTTCCACATGTTGTCTGTTCCTACATCTTCTCCATTGCCCTGTAATACATGAATCGCAGAAATATGACAATGTGTGACATTGTAGTGAGCATGGACTATCCTGGGAATATCTGTCAACACAATGGAACGAGCGTTGTGATGTGCTGACAATCCCATTTTACATTATGTTGTACCTCATCCTTGCTAACCAACCAAAAAACCCTTCTTGTACTGCACTTGTGACCTTCTCCTTTGGCCTAAATCTTTCTTTCAGATATGTGACCAAATGTGCTACACATTTCAAGGGCTTGCCGTCTGGTTTCAACTCCTTGTGAGTGAGAGTTCTCTTGATGACCGCGTCTGCTCCGTCGTGCTCGCCTTTTCCATGAACTGAGGCAGAAAAATTATGCATCATTTGCAGAACTGTCAAGTGATAATATCTGGCCAAAAAATGAACAAATTATTAGATTTTCTATCTTTATTTTGGTTGCGATACACAGTGCTTGCGAATAGTATTCCTAGTTACGAACCTGGTGTCCTGTCTACTACCAATTTAGTACTATATTTGGGTGTCACGTATAGTCCCAGTTTGGTACTATATCTATAAGGGAAATAGTACCAAAATTTGTACTCCAGAACAATGTAGTTTGGAACTACAAGATGGACTATGTAGTTAAAGTCTTATAGTTCAGTACCAATTTTGGTACTATCTAAAGTAACAATCTGAAAACTACAGAGTAATAATAATAAAGATAGTGAGAACCCCCAACAAATATACCTAGCCACGAAGAAGGAAGGCCTTCAAGCTTTGAATTGGGACGTCGCACCGTCTGACCACACCCAATGACACCTCAGATTATACACATTTTCTTTCAACCAATTGTCATGTAGTAGTAGACAGTGTTGTACGAATAAGGTGTCATGGAGCTTATCGTTTGATATGTAAAAATGAAGAGTCTTTTTAGTTGCACCTGTAGAGTTTCCGACGTACGTTATGTGCACAAGTATCGTGACCTGATTAGACCACTAGTGCATGGACTATATCTCGTTCTGCATCTTGAACGAATAATTCTCCGCAAAGTCAATGACTGAAACAACAACATCCGAAGGAAATTTTAGCAAGCAGTCTTTGAATTGTTGTGACTGCCACCGAAACACAAAGTTATGCTTGATGAAGTTTTTCAGATGTGCTGAAACCGGGTCAACAAAAGCACTGCTCCGCATTCTTTGCACTACCAAATCATTTCTCTTCTTGATAGAACTGCCCTCATCAACAAACCCTGATGCAATGTCTATAAAGATCTTCACAGACAACTCTAGGCTATCCACTGATGTCTCAGAGGGACATAATGACAACGTGCAAATGCCGCATTTACTACAGTCTCCGAACAAGCATTTTTTTGCATGGTATTCTGAATTAGGAGGCTTTGCACATAAAAGTGATTCCCACATATTGTTGATGTTGGGGCAAACAGATTGGTTTGCTTTGCAAATATCCGATTCCTAAATTTTGCAGCAGATAGAACATGTGCAGGCATGATCCTTTCCATGATGACCAAACTCGTTTTGTCTCATATGATTAAACGCCTCCTTAAAATATATCATTTGCATATGGTACACACAGCAACAGGGTACCGTTCCTTCAGTTTTCGGACAAAATAAGGCTTCAACGCCTCAAAGCATCTAAGCGATATCTGCACTTCTGGGTGAGCTCTTCTGAATCTTTGGAACAGCTCGACCTGCGGCCTAAAAACCCTATAGCTTACTAAAAGAACATAATAATATGTCTAAGATATATTACCATGTAAGTTGATCCAAGCGGACTTGAACATTGAACCAAACATAATCTGTGTGTAAAATTCATAGCAATATGAATCAAACGAGAGAAAATGAGAAAAAAGAAAGCATGAAGAGTGTTAGTCAAAATTTCCGAACCACATGGTTGTATCGTATTCCAAAATATCACCACAATGCTCCCTCCCATCAGCATGGCCTTCCTTGTGGATGTTTCAAGTCCAACAAAGAACTGTTTATGATACCATGTCTTCAACAGAAAAAAAACAAGGGCTACACCCCTTCCTAGAATTGGGATTGTTGACTATCTTTAACTCTATCAAAATCTCTCTCTCTCTCTCTCTCTCTCTCTCTCTCTCTCTCTCTCTCTCTCTCTCTCTCTCTCTCTCTCTCTCTCTCTCTCTCTCTCTCTCTCTCTCTCTCTCTCTCTCTCTCTCTCTCTCTCTCTCTCTCTCTCTCTCTCTCTCTCTCTCTCTCTCTCTCTCTCTCTCTCTCTCTCTCTCTCTCTCTCTCTCTCTCTGTATATATATATATATATATATACATAGAGAGAGAGAGAGATTTTGATATATATATACCTCGCTCTCGCTCTCCCTAACAAAATCTGCTGAAACCACGTCATAAATTATAATTATATTTCAGGATACACTGAGAAACACACTGGTTCAGCTCAATACAGTGTTGGTTCACTCGAAACTTCTTAAAGATTCCTTCTGCATTAAAGTCATTATTAACATCTTCAAAATGGAGAAGTATTTTCGTTACCACTGATCTATATTCAAGAAGTCTTTTCGTGTTACACGACATAAGTGATTTCAAACCCCCTCACAGCACGTCAAAGAGCTATTTAAAAGCTTCTTATAACAACAAAATACCAGAGCGGTAGAGAGTACATTTTTTATAGTCTAAAGTCTCAGGAACATATAAACATTACAAAAATAGTACATATTTTGTGAAATTGGTAGTACCTAAAGCTTGGATTCCACCAATTGGTAAACAACACTAAAATAGTACCAAAAAGACCACAAAGGATTGTATGCAAGCTGCGAACAAATAAATATAGAGAAATGTGGTCACGAGAAGTCTAAATAGTACCTACTTGGTTGATTTAAAATAAAATGTAGAGACTTAGTATAAAAGACCTAATTTGGTAGTCAGTAGGTGTTGATAGATCCCCTGCTCCAGAGGACCTGTTGTTTACTTCGATCCTTTCTGGCTCTTTTTCAAAACCGTTTCTGCCTTTTATCAGGCTTCATGGCATTCGTTAGATAGTTTCTTGATTTTACGATGCCAATCTAGGCAGAAGGGACAGAGTTTCGTTGTTGTATAGATTTTATGTCCTGCTTGTTAGAGGACTACTCAGAGACGTCACTCTTGAATGCACTTACATTCTACATAGGATACAAGCCAAGAACGCTCATTCACAGACCAGCATGCAAACCAATGAACGTTCATTAGTTTCTACTACTAGTTACTCTAAAAGCGGATTGAAATCAGATCCTACACTACACTGAACTTGCATAAATCCACAGAACAAGAAGCAAGAAACGAATCTACAGCATGTTAGAAGTCCAAGAATCAAGAAACTAACCAGCCTTTTGATTCTTGGACATCCCAAGAACATCAAGAGCTAGAATGTTAGAGAATATGCAAGATTTATGCCACATTTCTAGCCTATTTAGTTTACTTGAATGTTGGCTCCTACATTAATCCACAAGAAAACAAGAAAGCTAATCCACTCTACAAAAGCAGCAAATCTAATCCACTCTACAGTCCACAACCACACACCAAAGGAGGGAAGGGCAAGATCATAAATGCATCACTCAAGAAACAAGCATGATCAAGGAGCTCAATGGTTGCACCAAACTTGTGAAGGCTCTTCTCATTTTAGCATGGAGTTGATACAAATCACAAAAAGCTCCTCTTCAGAAAGAGGGAGTCTCTTAAATAAGCAAGAGAGCTCCTAGGTGGCATCCTAGTGGAATTTCCACATTTCACAAATTACAAGTGGAATATTGCTCTCCACTAGAGGTCGCCATCAAAAGGTGGCTCACTCTACTTTCTTTAAGAGAGGTCTACTTGCATTTATTACATTTGCTTAGAAATACTAGTTCCTACATGGTCATTCCATCTTCCGGGATTCACCATGAGGATTACACAGTTATTGCTTGTTATTACTAACTAGCATTTCTCGGCTCTCGTACTCGGCTCTCAGTTTTCGTTCGTCTCGTCTTCTCAGAGACCTCCTCAATCTAAGGTGAGAGGTGCTGTGAGTTGCTCTGTCCGAGTATCTTGGGGATTCGTCAGAATCAGCCAACATCATCCCATCCCTAATGTGTTGCAGAACCCACTGCAACTCATATTGAACGATGTCGCTCCGCTTTGCATTGGCATCTTTGATCATCACTTGGAAAAGCGTAGATCCTCATTCGCTTACATAAAACCAAGTACTTATTGTCGCTGATCTTTATCACAAAAACTGTTTTTCACGAATTGTCGCAGTTTAACCAGAATGTCTTATTGCTATAAGTGGTTGACATTCTCAAAATTGGAGAGCTCTCAGCAACTTCACAACTTGTATGCTTGAGTGCTTTCCATGTGTCTCTTTGTTTGTCACTTGTATCTGCCATTGACGGGTCCATCTTTGGTTTCTTGACAGATTCTAACTCATGGGAGGTCTGTATCCTCCATTTTCTTCTGGGTGTCTCCGTGGTTCTTCCCTCAGTTGAAGTTCCAGTCTCAAGGAAACCTTTGATCTGTAGGTTACACAAGCTTTGGTTATCAGTCTCAAGGGAATGGATTCATCAAAAATTGGTGGTAGGAACAGATTTGGATGGACAGTTCGATAACGGTAAGGAAACGTGATGAAGGCTTGGTGAAAAGATGAAGGAACTAATAGTTCTACAGTTGCAGCCTTGGACCCTTGCAATGTCGAGCTTTGACCACCACTTGCTAGGTGAGGAGCTCATTTTTTTTTGCAGGTTCATGTTGTCTTCATCTTTCTTTTTTTTGCAGCTCTTTCTTTTGATCCGTTACTTTTAGATCTCTTTGGGCTTCATAAAAGGGAATTCAACTATCATTGCTCCAGAGAGTTTCTTTTGATCAAGGTTGATTTGACTCATCTGTTGCTTAAGTTTTGTCCTTTCCTCCTCAGCTTCTTGGATCTTTCTCTTTAGTTCTTCTAGTTGCTTCGCCTGCTTCTTAGATCTTCGTTTGGCTGATCATCCATGGTAGGTGGCAGTTGGTCTCCACAGGACATTTGCAATGATCTATCAGCTGCTTCGGTAAGACTATCAAAACTTGGGATTTCTCATAAGAACAGTAAACGGATTATAAACAAACAGATGGAAGGAAGGATGGTGGTGACAATGGTAGATGGTGTGGATGATAGGCATGAAAATGGGCGCAGAAGTATGGCAAGAGGTTGGTTGAAGAAAGAGACTGATTTCCCAATGTTTGTGTTTCTCTTTCTAAAGGATCTTCGTCGTGACTGGGGTACTTCTTCTGATTGAGTCTCTTTGGATTGACCATTTGTCTTCTTAGCCTTGTCGTTTTCATATTTGACTTGTGACCTTGGCTGTCGATCTTGCTGGTGTTGTTGTTGGCAGCGTAACTGCTCCAGTGGATCCAAGCAGATCCACTGTCTCCCCCCCTCCCCCAAAATCTGTTGGTGGGTATGTTGTTGCTGGTAACTGGTCATGTTCAAGGTTGGATTTGCGTGTGGAACACGTAGTTGAAACTCGTTGAACATGTTACTGTACTAAAGATTGAACAAATTTTAACTAAATTTATTTCAATCTTGTTGTAGTTGACTCAAAAAATAATATGGCAATGAGATGCAGGAATCAACTCTAATTTGACATGGATTTCTCATATGTCTCAAAAATCCTAAATTGTTGTACAAGGGAATGTGAAGATGGATAGATGAATGAAAATGTGTTTTGGAGATGCTCCACAGAAGACTCTCGTGCAATAGCTATTCCTCATGCAAAAATCAATCACACAAAATAGGTGAAGAGAAACAAGGAAATAAACAAACGTGACAAAGAGTGAGAACTATATAGCACTTGTCGAACAAAACTTGCATTCATCAACATTGATAATGTACCTTGATAGTTGCAATATTTCAGTTGTTTTGTAGAGTAATGTGACTTACTTTTACATGCCCTTGTCAAAACAAGGCAGGGTTGGTGACACAAAAATCTACCATCATTGATAGCAGATGTTGTAAGATATAGCGTGAGATGCAGGTATGGGTGAGGTACTTTGTCCTGAGGACCTCTTTGAACAAGAGATTCAGAACTGAATCTCTAAATGGATTTCTGAATCCTAGATGTATTTTGTATTGGCACATTGGAAATATTATTTGCATGTGGAAAGACAAATAGATTGGAGTTTGTAGAAAGGGAGAAAAACGGTCAATTCCCTGTGGAGGTTGCTCGTGGTTGGACATTGTAGCAGATGACGGAATATCGGTTTCACTTTCTTTCGACAAGGACTCATTTCAGATTGTGTTTTTGCATTATGGCGCTGGCGTATTGTGCGGTGTTGTAGAAGTTTGCAAGAAACTTCTTGGTTGAGCAATAGGTTTAACTGTTGGTTGCTATGGTGCTCGTGTTGTCGTGAGGATCCTATTGTGATTCGTAACTGACGTGACGGATCTTGGTCGGTTGTTTTGGATAGTCTTTGAAACTATGTCTCCTGATACAGTCGGGACACTCAGGATGGTACTTGGTCTTGACTGGACAATCAACCATGAAGTGGCCAGTTTCACCACAGATGAAACATCTGGTGTGCAATGGCCCTTGTATAACGTCGTAGCCATCTTGTATGGCTAGTGGTTCTGGACTTGCTGGTGGATATTCATGATAAGACAAGGCATTTCCAGATTGTGATGGGTGTTCTTCATATTGTTGAACTGTATGTGCTTGAATAGGTCGATATAAAGGACAAGCATCAACAGAATGTGTAGCCCGGCAGTGTGGAAACCATATTGTTTTTCGTCTATAAGGTACATGTGCAGGGTTTTGCTGACCAGGAATATTGCTTTGGATAGACTTCAGGGTAGCTTGAAACTCATTGGTGAGTTTCTCCATCTATAGTTGATGCTGCTTAGTAAGCAACTCCAACTGGGATGTCCAAAGCTGATGTCGGGTGTCCTCGGTCGGCTTTGACTCATGGACAGGAGCACGTGGTGCTCGCCTTTCCCTGGATTCGTCAACATCTGATCCTTCGTCTTCTTCCTTGATGGCATCAGACATAGCTATCTTTAGAATCGTGTATTCATCATTGGATTTAAGCTCGCGTCTAATCCATCTTGAAAGGCCGACTAAGAACCAGATGATGAGCATTTGTTCCAAGGACTGTTCTTGTACTTGACTTTTGAGACATTTGAAACGCTCGATATAGTCTCGTACACGTTCGTCTTTTGTCATTTTGATGTTACTCAATTTGACAAAAGGGCTCTCTATCAAGCGAAAGGGCTTAAAACGCTTGACAAAGGACTCTTTCAAAATTGACCAGTCTGTCTGGGGGTCGTGCACGTAAAGACTCGGCTTTATCAGGTTCTTGTCCGTCGAATGGATTTGTGAAGGCTCTTGGAGTTCAACCCGCATTCGGTAGAACCTATGATGTCTGATTTGTTCAGCTACATGGGAACTGATCTCGTATGGATAATCTTCTGGGATTTCAAAATCTGTATTGTCAGCCATTGGGTATTGTTGTGTCTTTTTTGTGTTGGATATGTGTTTCTGGTATTTTTGGATTTTTGGTGTTTTTGGATTTTTTTAGGGTTTTTGGTATTTTTGGATTTTTTAGGGTGTTGAAGGAAGTGAAGGTGGAGACTCAGTATAAAAAGGGCTTTCTATTAGTATGAGTTTTATTTTTTTGAGATTTTTTTGGTATTCGTGCCTTTTTTTTTTCAGCCTCTAAGGCTTTGGGGAGATGGTGGTTCAGTCGAGATGCCAATCAGAGGTGTCGTTTGAAAGGTCTTTGGCATTAGGCGAAAGATTTGTCTATGAGACTTCAGAAGGCGATAGATGGAGTCAAATGCCAACTTGAACAATCGTCACCTCTTGTGCAACGTTGCATACAGAATAACACTTTCAATAACTCTCTTGAAGATCAACAAAATAATTATTGTGCCACTCCTCATACCCACTGTGGTTCATCATTACCATTGTTTGATGGACAATCGAACCCTATTGTGATTGCACAATGGTTGGAAAATTTTCAAGTCCATTTTTCAATCCACCGACACAGTGGTCAAGAATTATTGGAAATGGTGGGAAAGTATCTTAGTGGTCCTGCTCATACTTGGTGGCAAAATTGGATGGAAAATGAAGCATTGGCTTGTACTAGAAATAGCTCAATCAACTTGCATTGGTACACTCTAAGTTTCTAGATTCTTTGTTGCTCAATGAATTTGCAAGCTTTTCTAAAATTGTCGTAATTTGCATACTAGATTTGGCCGATTTTTGGATTATTGGATCAGCCTAAGTGGTGGCTAATAGATTGCATATCAAATTTTCAGCATTTGCATGTAGATTTGAAAGTGAAACATCTTTTGGAGAATCTTCTTGTGTACATGGAGCTATGCAAGTGGATGGATGTTTTTCTTGAAGAACTGGAAGCCTTCAAATTTGTGCACCATAAAATATACAGCAGTGTTTTTGGAATAGTCATGTAATAAAGAATTTAGTACCAAGCAGTGATGGTGTTTGCATTGGGCCACATATATCTGTATGTACAATATCTAGCAGATCTTTAGAAATGTGTGCTTGATTTGACTTAAACGGCCTTCTTGCATGCTTTTCTATGATACAATTTTGACAGATAGGAGGGTCAACAATTCGATAGTCCAGATCAAGAACTGAAAAACAGTTAGACATGTTACCTATCGATATATGATTATGGTGACCAAGTCTATAATGTCAAATCAATTCTTTATTGATAGTTGCTAAACTGCTTAAAGCACGATCAGTCACAATATTACAATGACTTAGCCTATAGAGATATCCTTGTCTCTTTTCGAGTGCAAGAACTCTCCTGTTTTTATCAAGAATTTGATAGGAGTCTGTCTGAAACTCTACCCTATGTCCTAGATCTATAATTCGGCTGACCTGACAATATATTTGTTGACAGATTTGGGACATACAATACATTTGGTACAAGTTTTGAGACTCCATTTTGAAAATTCATTCTAACAGTACTTTCGCTTTCAATTCTATGAGAGCTGTTGTCTCCAAGGTGAACGAATCTTTTGGTGTTGTGGGACAAATGATCGGTGAAGCATTCTTGATGGCTTGTCGTGTGTTGCGTTGCTCTACAATCAAGGAACCATTTATCTGATCGTTCGACATGGTGATGGGTCACAATGAAGACTTCATGTTCGTCATCTTCTGAATCTTGGTTCTTCTGCTTTGCGTTGGCTGCATGGGCTTGCTGGTCCGACTGCTTCTTCTTGTCATTGTTGAACTTCAAGATTCAACAGTCCTAGATTTCGTGATTCGTCCTCTTGTAGTATCTACATAATAGTCTCTTCTAAATTCATTCATGTGATTCTGAATATATTTACTTTCTGATATTTTGAGTGAGAAGAACTTTCTCCTCACATGCAGTTTCGAAGTGACATCTCTCACTTTGTATAGTATACTCAATATGTCCCAAGCCTCTTTCGAAGATTGGGCTTGTCTGATGTGGCCAACTGTGTGTTAGAGATGTTAAGGGTGATTAAGACAAAAGCCTTGCCATCCTTGAGCTTCCACTTGGAAACAACTTACTCATCGACACTGGGAAGTAGTTCGGTTCCAATGACTAAATCCCAAAGCTCCTTGGCCATCAATATGACCCTCATCTTGAATTTTCACAAGTGGTAGTTTGAACCATTGAGTTTGTCTACCATTACAGCAGACTGTGTGTTGTGTTGTCAATGTAGCATAGAGTCCGAATGCTAGGAGTGTCAATCCCGCCTTCACCTGCATAGCAAAAAGAGAGAGATGAGAGTCGAAGTAGGGAGTGGTTTGGGAGGCCCAAGCACCTTTCCCAAACTATGTACTCCACACTTGGAGAGAGAGAGAGAGAGAGAGAGAGAGAGAGAGAGAGAGAGAGAGAGAGAAAGCCTTGGTTAAGAAAGGTTTGGGAGGCCCAAGCACTTTCCCCAAACTATTTGGTCCTAACCAAGGGGGGAGAGAGAGAGAGAGAGAGAGAGAGAGAGAGAGAGAGAGAGAGAGAGAGAGAGAGAGAGAGAGAGAGAGAGAGAGAGAGAGAGAGAGAGAGAGAGAAGGCCTTGGCTAGGAAAGGCTTTGGGAGCTCGAGCACCTAGCCAAAGCTATTTGATCCTAACCAAGGATGGAGAAAGGAAGAGAGAGAGCTTGAATGAAATGGCAGAGCTTTATTAGAAATAGAATTGAGATACAATACAAAGGAAATGACTCCCTTTTATATTTTCCAAGGTGAGCCTCCTTCACTCTGATTGGCCACTTCATTGGGCAAAGATTCTAATCCAAGCCTTTCAAATAACACAACTTAAATCTAATGGTTCTAAAAAAGCACAAGACAAGTCACATGAATCATGTGAGTCTTACTTTATGCAACTTAGATTCTTTATTTTTCAAATTGACTTTGTGAACTTGGGCCTCAAACTTATTTATTTAGACCTAGGGCCCAAGTCTCTATGGAACAACTTAGAACAACTAGCAATGTGCTCATTGGGTTGGGCTTACACACGCAAGATGCTAGTGCCCTCGCACTTGTTATTCTAACTGTACAATGTATTGAGGCGGGGCCCACTAGGTAAGGCTTGGCCATCAATATTTTTTAAGTGGTGGGGTCCACTTGTTTATTTATGTACAGGAAATACCCACAACAGGGTCCTCGGCCCAAAGTAGTGTCGGTCCCTATTGCTTGCATTTGTCGTGGAGGAGAGCTGTGTCAGCCCGTTTATTGTTGAGATATGAATGCTTCAAGAAAAGCGTGGATAGAATTCGCTTACGTAAAACCTGAGGATTTATTGGATGATGATGATCAGCAAAAACTTGGACTTGCCAGATTTTCAATAATACCCATAAGGGTCTGGTGGCCATTCCGGATAACCTTGTTCATCGACAAATAGGTAGTCGATGCATTCCATCATAGTATCCCAAGATAAATCTTACTAATATAATGGATTCTCATAGACATTAGAGAAACTTAGAGCCCGAAGAGGGCCTTTGAAAAAAATACTTCTTTATTTATTTTTCTTATTTTCGTTGTCGTGTGGACCAGTTGAAATCTTGAAATTGGGGATAGGATATAAACATCGTATTTGATAGTTCAAACAAAACTATAACGTAATTGAATTACAATAGAACAGAGAAGCATTTAAACATTCTAACATAATACTGAATGCGATAAAACTATACAATCAATTCAGTAAGTAACATGTACAAATCAGAAGAATCGTGAGCACAAAACAATAGTGGATGCAACTACGTGTCGAAACTATCTTTGAGTATCTGGTTGACTGTATTTGACACTTCCGCTAATAAGTAGTAAGCGTTTCTAGCAATGCGCTATATTAAGCAGTAATCATTTTTAGCAATGCACTATATTAATCTCCAAGATAAATATGATTAGAGATGAAGAAGAACTGAAGAAGCTAATCTAGAAAGTGATCAACTATCTATACTAGTTATGAATGTCATTTAGGCTTATTCAAATGACAGTTGAAGATACTTGTTTGGTCACAGATTGCAATTAGCCATATTGAGTAGTCACTTATCCAGTTGGGGCCTTGGCATTTTGCGAGTTTTTTTTTTTGTCACGATTCAACAAAAATATAACACATGGTGTGCTACCTTTATTATTGAGAATGTGGTTGGGTACATAGTTAAAAATCTCACACAATAAAAAAAAAATTAAATTAAATTTTTTTGCAGCCTCAAAAACATAGCACGCTTGGCCGCTCGAAAAAAAAAAATTTAAAAAGTATTTTTTTTTTGGCCCAGTCCTGTACGCCGGCGTGCTATGTTTGGAGGCTACAATTTTTTTCTCATTTTATATAGCATGTCAGTGTGCTGTGTTTGGAGGTTGCAAAAACTTATCTCATTTTATATAGCACGTCAACGTGCTATCTTTAAAGGTTGCAAAAATTTTCTTATAGTTGTTTTACTTTAATCTCCAAACATAATAAATAGACGTGCTAAGTAAAATAGTTATATAAAAAAATTGCAACCTTTAAAGATAGCACGCCGACGTGCTATATAAAATGAGATAATTTTTTGCAACCTCCAAAATATAGCACACCGACGTGCTATACAAAATGGGAGAATTGTTTTGTAGTCTCTAAACATAGCACGCCGGCGTGCCGGGTCGGGTCGAAAAAAAAATTAATTTTTTTACCCGGCCTAGCCTAGCACACTGGCGTGCTATGTTTGTAGGCTGCAAAAGAATTTAATTTGAAAGTTATTTTTTACTTTGTGAGATTTTTAACTACATACCAAACCACATTCCTAATATTAAACATTGAAGTAGTGGCATAAAAAGGGTAGCACACCATGTGCTATATTTTTGTTGAATCATGACAAGAAAGAAACTTGCAAAAAATTTACTCACAGATTGTCAAAACCCATCTAGTTGAGCTTCTCAAAAACTACTTGCAAAAACTGTTAGGACAAGTCGTTAGCTTCCAAACAAGTGAAAACAAATTCTATTAACATTCAATAGTTTGAACATCTTTGATACTCTATATCGAACCCGACTGTCAGCCATTCTCATGTATTTTGCATACTTTGTAAAATCATCAATAAAACTGTAGAACTAGATAGATGAATGGATGTAGATCAAAAATCAATTATTCAGATAAATCCAACAAGAAGAAATAGGACGTTCTCTACGAGTTGCAAAGGCCCCTATTGTTTAGGTCGGACTCCATCAAATCTACCTATGAGTCTTCCTCTTCATCTTGTTCATGCCCTTTTGGTTGAAAGCTTCTCTTTCCATTTTTTCAAACTCATTAGCAGCCATCATCTACTTATTCAATGGTTTAGGACATGACAACACCCGTGAGTGACCTTGTTATTGACATTTGTTCTAGAAAGTGTCAAGGCTATAGCCCTTGCACAATACTCTAGGAACACAAATGGACAGATAGCTCAATGGTAGAGCACCCCACCAAAATGGGGGAGGTTCTAGGTTCAATCCCTAGCTAACCACACACACCAAGTGTAGATTTTTTTCACAAATTGAAGCAGCACTGAGAAATGCCCACCACTGGTGTGCTATTGTTGTGCATTGATGAAGGATCAAAAGTTCCTTATCTAAAAAGTGTTCTCCCTGCTACTGCCTTGGTTGCCAAATCCTTGCCTCGCTAGGAACTTATTCACACTACTTGAGGCTTGGTTGATATTCAAAGCTGAATTACCTTTTGGAAAGAAGCTTGGACTCAATTTTTGTTCATAATATACTTTTGGTGTGGATGGGGAGCAGGTAGTGATGCCTGAGGAACGACGAAACAGAAACGAACTCCTTGAACTCTTACTGTTTGCGTTCGCACTCTTTGGAATATCAGTTGCTTTGATGCAATTGATATGTTTCTTAGCACAAAACAATCGAGTTTGTTGTACCCAGATAGAATTCGATTCTGACTGGCGGCTACTGTCTGCTAGATCAGATTTACAATCTTCCAAAGTGTAGACAGACACTGCTGACCTACATTTTAAATTTGTTTAAGCATTCGACAAGAATGAGCCATTGTGTGGAATAAGAAGAAACAACTGAACATGTACAGACAACGATCAGACATCAAAACATTCGATATCATTCAAGATAAAGATAAGCATGTGCATAATAGCAACTGTATTATCAATGATTTTTTCTAGAGCGTTGTGTGACAAACCCACCCAACGCGTCAGCACAAGAGATACTATGACTCTCACGAACTATATCAGACAGTCTCGCTTACTAGTTGCCTCTTGGACATCGGTTGGCAGTTCTATGCCTAGCTCACATTGGTGTTCAACTAATTTGATATTCAAACCAATTCTCTCATGTTCGATTTGTTTATATCTGGATTGAGAGAGATGGTTTTGTTTTAATCACTGATTACAAGAATGGCTGGTTAAGCACGTTCTAACGGCACTCAGTTTGTCGTCGCCATTGTCCGTAGAGACGGTACTCCTCCTGGTACTTGGCTTGATCTCCTTTGTACTTGGAACATGAAGATCTGCCATCTTTCGGTCTTCCGGTGTTTCAAATTCGTGGCTTCGTGTTTTACTTCGGCCTTCGGCTTTCCCTTTGAGGTCCTTCGATCTTCGAACTTTGGATCTTTGTCTTCAAGTCTTCGTTCGTTTGACATCCGTGTCTTTGGATCTTGGCCTTCGTTGAAACTATTATGTGGGCGGCTCTTGTCTAGGGCAGTTTCTGCCTGTGGGCAGTTCCTTTGTATTTCTACAAATACAAAGACTTGTTGGTCCTTTCCGTGTATTTTTGTAGACATGAACTCGAAAGCTATCAAATCTTTGTGGCTAGAAACATTAAGTTTCTTCAGCTGGTGCAAGTATGGCCTCATAATCACAAACCATTTTAGTCAGCCGTACTGTTGAGTTGAAGTCGATGGGCATGTATTGCTTGTCTCTAGTCCAGATCTACATTTCAATCAAGAGATAATGAGTCTTCTCCACTCTTGACATATCTTCAATAACTCATACACTCTATTTGAACTCATTCAAGTACTCATATAGTGAACCTTTATTCTTGAGTCTAGATAGTTTTGCTCTCAATCACATGTGTGAATCTTTGGGTATGAATTCCTCTCGTAATGTGTCCTTGAACACGTCCCATGATCGGAACTGCATTCTCACCATGTAGTACCAGTTTGTTGAGTAACTTTCAAAATATGCCAGAGCCAAATCAGCTCTCTTCTTCGACAGTGCGCATTAAATGGAAGTAATAGTCCATATGAAACAACCAATCCTCCACAGGTCGAACATCATATTCTCCTTTGAAAGTTGGTACTAGATCATACTTTGGTAGTCTTCTTTGGGGCCTCCATGTTTTGTGCTGGTGTGTCTCTTGGTTTGAGCGAAGGATGCATAGTTGCATTCACCCACACACCAACAAAGATCAGATTTAACCAGCTTGAAGTCCTATAACCAACATTACAGCCAACTGGTCATGGCCCTAAATGAACTGGATCTTTAGGGGTACCTTGGATTTAGGAGATGGACCTAACTTTGGTAATAACAGAATAGGACCATGTGAATTGATGATCGCATGCATGTGATACTGACATGAGTATTGCACACATGCCTTGGGTGTGGATGGGCACATACTATGCTTTTGCATGGGACCTAGATATTATGGAGAAAGGGGTCATTCCATATGTAGTAGACATGTATGGGAGGTTCCCATGATCATTTATATTGCTTCCATGTGAATTTCGTGCATGGATAGATAGGGTGGTCTTTCTGCTCTATATAAACACCCCGCTAGTGTCTATGGGAATCATCGAGAGTCCTACGACTACATGTTGTCAGATTGAGAATTGTTTCTATCGATTAGTTTTTCCTACCTCCCCGTTGCTTAGGGGCTAGATCCACATTGATCTAGGGTCTAGTTGGAAATATTTGGGCTATTGCATTCTATCGATACTCTAGTTTGGTTTTGATCTTCGTGGGCATTTCACAACCTGGTGCCATGCCAGATTGGGGTCATGATTGTGGATAACTTCTTCTTATCAAGTTGTTGACTTGCATCAAACTTAACCAGCTCGAAGCTTCATTATGAACAAGTAACAACCATCTCAAGCAAGCCATCTAACTTACATAAGACTTAACCAGCTCAAAGCTTCGTCATGAGTGTTGGAAGACAATCTAGTGCCTCGCAAGACTAGAAACCCATAAACATGGAACTTCCACCCAAGCAAGCCATCCAATTCAGTCGAATAGGTTAGAGCCCATTCTTCAAGAGCTTAACCAAGTTTACATTCATGCAAAGAACACTCAAAACTACAATACTATGGCACCTTGTTCCATACTTCAATCTTACTCCTACTCACTCTAATTGCCCTCTAATTCATTCAAGGAAATCACTCTCTTACAACAGTCTGCAGAAATGAACTTTTCTCGCACAGTCTGCAGTTTTAAATGCAATCTTCAATAGGCGAAGAATGCGACAAAGTTTTCTACTCAACATTTCAGGCACACAAGATTTTTCGAAGAATGTGAGGAGTGTGAAATATTGTGGAACTGTTCGTATAGGACCTATCTACGTCTTCACACTCCAGTGAATAACCGATTTACAGATCAACTACAGAACTGTTAATGATCTTGTAATTGTAAAATTAGAATAACATAAGATCATCAAACAGCTATATAAGAAAATGAGCGATTAGAGATAAAGAATGACAGAGAACAACACCAATCAAAGAGTATAAGATCAGTATCTGACTCCTCAGAGTTAGAGATTATAGAGAGAGCAAAAGTATTCTGAATTATAGCAATTATTTGTTTCTATAAGTAGGGTCATGCGCTCAACGCAAATGTCTTGTGATCTGATCGTTGTTACTACAACATTCTTATACATATTCGTTATTTTTCTATCATGTTGTATTCATGCTGAATGTTTAATTACCTCTCACTCTTCTCTCCACTTCAAGAACATCAATAACAGAGAATTGCATGGCTGTCTCAGACGCCTAATTATTTCATAGTTCTTTATGGTTTTCTACAACACCTACACTGACATTTATTATCAACACAAATCAGAACAGCTCTGCTCTTCGATTCTCTAGTAAAATCAAGATCCTATAGTCAATTTATTTCATCATTGTTTTTTCTTTGCTGGGATGATGACCTTATTCGCTGCGGCCTAAACCTCATTGTGAATCCCATCAGACTGGTATTAGAGTTGATCAAAATCTCAACACATTGGTATCAGAGCCACGGTTTGGATACACTACAGTCTTAAGATCAAAAGGACCTAAATGGGTTCATATTTTTAGAGCTAGTTTATATTTGATTTGTGTTCAATCTCTATTCATCGATCTTCATGGAAGGATCAATCTCAGAATCCAATTGATCAATAAGTTCAACGGAGATGATTTTCACACGTGGAAATTCAAAATGAGGATGATACTGATTGAAAATGAGCTATGGGGGATATGTTAATGGTTCAATAGCCCGATCGGCTGAACCAGAATTGCTACCCGTATGGGAGGAAAATGATGGCAAAGCACTTGCCATTGTATCCTTAAATCTAAAAGATACTCAGATAGCTCATGCATCAAATTGTTCCACTTCGAAAGAAGCATGGGATATTTTGACAAACATTTATAAAACATCAAATGTATCGACTCGTCTCTTTTTGAGAAAGAAGGTCCTTACCCTCAAAATGAACAAAGATACCTCAATCAGTGATCATCTGAATGAGTTCAAACAATTGTTAAATTAATTAGCTGCAATGGGTTTGCCTATCTCTGAAGAAGAGTCTACTATGTCTCTTCTTGCCAGTCTTCCTCCCTCCTATGACAATCTAGTACTGCTTTTAAGCAATACTCTTGCACTATCACTCCAAAAGCTTACAACAAGTCTATTGCAGAAAGAAGTAAGGAGAAAAATATTATCTACTTTGAGTAACAAGACAATAGCCTTGTACTCCAATAAGCAACAATCCAAGAAGAAGAACTTCAAGGATAAAAAGACAAATGTTGCACAGACATATTCAACGCAACAACAACATCACGATCGAGAACAAACTACCAAGACCAAACTCTTTTGCAGATATTGTAAGAGAACCAATCACGACATCAAGGGCTGTCGGATACTCAAGCATTATGAAACGGAGAAAAGATGTAATAACACCAAGAAGGAGGATCTGACTTTGTCAAAAATTCTAAGCTGATGGTACAAAATCAATCATGTAAAGATGCCTATGAATGGTATCTAGATTCAGCTGCTTCTTAGCACATGACTCCTTGCAAGAACCTATTCTCGAATCTCACTGCAACTGAATCAAAGTACATTTTCTTTGGAGACACAAGCTCACACAAAGTCGAAGGCAAGGCTCTATTCGACTACAATTCCCAGGTGATATCACTAGATAGCTTGATGGTGTACTCTATGTACTCGAACTAACAAAGAATTTATTGTCTATAAGCAAGATCACTGATCAAGGCTATAGAGCTTTTTTTTCTTCTAGTTGATGTACCATTCTTGAAAAGAATTCAAACGTAGTCCTCTCTACACGCAGAGAAGGAAATTTATATATCTTGAGTCATAATTATGCACTTTTTGTGAGTCATTCAGATGCTCATGTATTGCATCAAACATCAGATCACTTAAACGTGAGGACTATCTTGTATATGCATCACAATAGTATGGTGAAGAATACGAGAATTAATGTTGTCTCCACAAGAAATCAGACTATTTGTGAAATGTGCTTACTAGGAAAACAACCTAGGACAAGATTTTCTAAAGGACAAGCCAAAAGGGCCAAGTCTTTTCTTGAATTAATCCATAGTGATTTATGTGCTTTGGATAATGCTTTATATTTCATCACCTTTATTGATGACCTCTCTAGATTCACCAGAATTATGTTCATCAAGAACAAGTCTGAGTGTTAGCATCTGTGCTAACATAGAAAAAATAAAAAATAGTTTGTAAGCCCATGAGTAGAAGCTTAAAAAATAATAAAATAGCTTAAACTTAGATTTAGAACTTAGACATAGGAAACTTAAGATTAGAAATATTTTGTCTTAAGTTAAAAGTTTTAAAAAGGCTGGAAATAGATTAGTCCCATAAGTTAGTGGATACTTATGGAAGACCCTCTTTGCCATAAAAGGAGAGGTATTTGCCTTGTAAATAACACTTTGAGATTATTCTAAATTGCTCTCTCTTTGAGATTATCATTCTATTTCTTTGTGTTCCCATTGGAAGGTGCATAGCTTGAGGGAAGGTGCTCGAGCCTCCTCTTGCCTCCTTTCTAGAATTTAGTTTAATCTCCTTGCTAGTTGGATAAGCCTTAGCAAGGTTTTGTATTTTGTCATCTTAGATAGTTTCATTTCCATTTTGAGCACTAGTTGGGTAAGCCTTAGTGCTTTCGTCATTATTCTTTATTTCCGCATTTCTGTTTGAAGCTTGGTAGGAACTTAGAAAGTGGACGATCCTCCCTATACTACACTGCATCATAAGTAGATATAGCACAAACATGATTTATTTCCAACATTGGCGCCGTTGCCGCTTTTGAGCATTTTTTACCTAGCTTCTTTTCCTTTTGTTTTCTCGCTTCTATGTTGTGTGGTTGCTTGTTTGCTTGTCTTCTATCTTCCAACCACAACATGAGTCTTCTTTCCAGGTCCTACACGAGCTACGAAGCAACTTATCAAGCCAGGGGAAAGCAACAAAAGAGTCAACTTGGGCATTTTCTTTGAAAAGAAGTGACCCAAGTGCCTTTTTCCGAACCAAATAGGTATATCAGAATTTGCCAGTCTATATGCAGCCCTAGCAGACCCTGATATTTCATTTTATCACCTCCAGTGACCACGGTCAGATTATGAGAAAACAACTTGATATACTGTCAAAATCCCTTATTTCACACCCAAATCTTTGTCCTAGAATTCGCCGGCTTCATTGAGGCTATATCTAATCAAGATCAGTCCTCCAGCAGCTTCGCAAATTCTATCTTAGAGATTTTGTCTGTTTTCTGTCAAAAAAGTCATATTTTTTTTCATATTCCCTATCTGTCAGTAAAACCTCTGTATTAGAATCGCCATCCAGCCTACGAAATCGTTCTCAGTGAGCACGAATTTCCTGTCCTACTCGCAAATTCTAACAGTACAAGTTTTTTTTTTCCAAAAATATAAAAAAAATCAATTTTTGACAGACAGCACTCCTTGTCAGAATTTGCGAGTCTTACAGTTCGATTTATCTACCTCACCATGATTTCTCAACCTATCCGCGAATTCTATTACGACCAGAAAGACTAGTTTTTTTGTCCTACACTCTCCATTCTGCAAGCAAACTGTCTTTTTTTTTGTCAAGTACAACACTGACCTGATCATTTGTATTGTTACTCTCCTCCACACTCTGCTTCATGTCTCGTGACTGTGCTAAATCTTCTAATCCGGCTCCTCCACGACTAGAATGTAGAATTCCACGTATCGATGCACAAAAGTACGATGGAGAATCTGACTCAGTACGATTTTTTCAAGACTTTGATAATGCATGCCATTTTTATGGAGATACCTTTGAAACTGAAAAGCTTCGCCTATTTTCCATGGTACTCTATGGAACAGCCAAAGAGTGGTATCTGAATCTCGAAGCTCCTGATCTTGCTTCTTGGACCACCCTCAAGGACGCTCTTGTCAAGCATTTCAAACCATCCAAACTGACGCAGAGCCCATTCATTCAAATTAGCCATATCAAGATGCGTCGCGAAGAGTCTGTTCGAAACTACACTGAGCATTTTAAACGTCTCAAAGTAGAATGTGTTGATGAAAATATCATTGAACGTATGGCCATAAAACTGCTCTTGGTTGGATTGCCTAAAAACATCTGCCGGGAACTCAAACCAGTTGACCTTTATGATCAACTTAAAGATATGATGACTGATGCTATCTGTGAGGAAGACAAAGGTTTCGACGATGATTTTGACCATCGTGAAAAGAAATCTAAGAATCTGGACCGTCCTAATCACCCGAAGTCTGACAATAGTGCCCAATCTACTGAACTTCTACATCAAATGGAAACCTGGCAAAAGGCTCAATGATTTTATATGGATAAGCTCACTACCAATTTCCAAACTGCCATGAAACAGATTGCAGAGAAATCCTTTCCAACAAGAGAAAATGTCTAGTGTCCAATCTGCTCCCAGCATCATACTGCTAATGAATGCCCTCAATTGCGAAACCATTTTCCAGCAACAACAAGACCCACCGTCTATCGAGCATACCGCCCCTACCCTCCACAATAGCCTGTGCCATGACCAGGGGTCTACCAACCATGACCAACTGCACAAAATCAGTACCAACCACCACATCAACAATTTGTCGTTAATCAACCTGCCCCACAACAAGCTGTCCATTATCTTGATCCGAATATCATCGATCCGGCAACCTACTATTGGAAGACAATACTCAACCACAATACTCTACTGAAATGGTTGCTTATTATACATATGATTCTAATGCTCAAATAGTGGATCCCAATGCCCAAGCTTACAATCCAAACCAAGTTGTCTTTGTCGCGCATCAACTCCCCGCAATACAAGGATGTTTTATTTGACAGATAAGCATCCTAGTATTTGCTGCCCAGATAAACTCCGTTTTCCTCCAGCTTGTAAAAACTGTGGTATTGAACATCACGTGAAGGATTGCCCATCCCGATCTAAACCTGTTGCTCCTGCTATCTAGTGCAAGTAGAAACTTTACCAGTTGAAACTCGTCCCGCTTGGGTCTTGACTCGGGCACAAACCCAACGCCAACACTTGCACCCAGCAAAACTCAGCAGCAGGTTGTCCCTCCAAGTGAAGATTCAACCCCGATAGTTTATCCTCACCCATCTGAAGAAATTTGACTGCATCATCAGTATCGCCATCAAATCCGCAATGCCGACCAACAATCTTCCACCTCCCATAAAGTACCTCACAAGCCTTTTGAAAACAAAACCCTTGAAGGTACCAAAGTCTGGGGAGATTCATTGCAAGCCAATGTCACTCTTCCATTGGCAAATGGAAACACCAGATCCAATCCAATGACACCACCAGCTCTGATGAGTTACTTGAAATGCCCTTACACCTAACCAATCCACTCAGCGAACGAGGCAACATCAAAATCCCAGCTACCCATCACCAATCACGTGAATTTTTAGTAGTTCTTGATGGTGGCTCCGGTGTCAATATCATTTCCACATCCTGTGAAAATTGTCAACATTTCCTAGCTAGTTTGAGGCCTAAATTGGCTAAAATTGTAAATAGTTTTGGTTCTGGAGTTTCACACGTGTGAACCAGGCCACAATGTTTTTATTTACTGTATTTTTTCAGTATGATGAAGTGTCAAACTTCATACCCTTCAAAATGAGACCATTTTGATGTATTTTGGTCATATAAGCCATTTTTAGCTATTTTTCCTATATAGGGAATATCTAGGGTCAAGTACCTTCTAGAGAGAGGAGAGAGAGTCATCTTCCTCATCCATAAATAGTAGGGAAGTCGTGGAGAACAGGTTGGAGAAACCTTTTGTATGCTTCATTGAGATCAATAGATCATTGTCATTGTTTCTTCCTCCATTGAGAGCATTGTTGTGTGTATTGTCTTCAAGCTATTGTGTATGATCTTAGGTGCTTTCCAAAAGTGATAGGCTGATGTATTATGGACTGTATAATGCTATTTTGGGCCGCACTTGATGTTTATGGAAGTTTCCATTTGTGATAAATGCTTTTTGATCAAGTTCTTTGCATTCTAGGTAGCATAGAATGTGTTGCCAATTCCTAGCTTATGTAGTTTGGAGTGCAAGCATTCAAGCCAATGATCTTGGAGTTTAGATCCACTTAGGATCTGTATTTTTCACATGGTATCAGAGCTGGTTGGCTTCTATTTACAGTAAGTATTCCATTTTGGTGATATTTGGATGTTTGATCAAGTTCTAGCATGATTTTGCATTGCTTTGTTGATCAAATCTTACTAACCTTTGTTTTGTGAGTTGAACTTGTGGATCAAAAGCATATTTCAGGTCTATTGAAGATCAGAGGCTGAAAAGAAACTATTTTGGATCAGATCATAACACCTAATCATTTGTGATTGTGAGGCTTGTGCATATTCAATACTAACAATGTTCTTTTCAATCCTATTGTTGACAATCTCCATTCTTGGATGAACACTCTCCTTAAGTGGATGAAACTTCTCCTTAAGTGGATGACAAATGCTCTTTTGAGTGAGTTGTAATTCTTCTAAAGGCTGAGCAAAGCTCCCATTTGGATGAAAGATCCCCTTTTTTGGGTGAACATATTGTAAGCTCCATTGTGAAGAGCATATTGTAAAGATTGTCATCAATTTTGGCATAAATTTTGGTGTACTTTGTTGAGCATGTAAGTAACTCTCCTTATGTAATTTGATTGGAGCATTTGCTGGAAGGTGTTAACCATTATGCAAGTGTGTTTTCAGGTTCTTAACAGGTTGAGGAACATTCTCATGTGAAGTGATCTTAGATCTACATCTAAACACCAAGATTTGACAAGATAGTGAAGCTAGTCTTGTGATTCACTAAGTGTGCTCATTCATTCACCTCTAAATCTTGTATTTATCACTTGCTGGAGTTTATAAACTTTTAGAAGTGTGGTTTACATGTGGTTTTACAGGTTGAATCAATATCTTAGTTTGTTGATCATATGTTGATCAAGTTTGTTCATTACTAGGTAATCTTGGCATCCTAGTTTTGGGTATTTTCTAAGAATGCAAGTAACTCTTCACACCATAACTTGATTTGGTCACTTGCTGGAAAGTTTGAGAGCTTAAGCAAGAGTGTGTTCAGGTTGGTTTGATTTTGTAATCCATTCTTAGTGTGTGCAAAGTGTTGCATGTGTTTCAATCTTCCTTTCTATGCTTGGAAACCATCTAGGTTCAAGATAGAAGTGTTTTAGGGTCCTAAATCTTCATAGATCTCTTTATCTATCATTTGTTGAGAGAAAAGTGAGTGCTAAGTGCTTTAGGACAAAACCTAAAAGTTGAAGAAACATTAGAATCATGGCTTCCAATGGTGGGATCATGCTAGAGTCTAGTGAAAGGTTGAGTTCATCAAACTACTCTACTTGGAAAGTGAGGATGGAGTCCTTACTTGAGTTGAATGAACTCATGGACATAGTTGCAGAAATTGAAGAGAGACCTCTCACACTTCAAGAGCAACAAAGGTTTGATAAGAAGGCCAAAAGGGCTCTTCATATCATTAAAATGAATGTTACAAATGAACTTCTCAAGGAAGTTGGAAAGTGTCAAAGTGCAAGTGAGGCATGGAATGCCTTAAAGAAGCTCTTTGAATCAAAGTCCACATCTAGGGTATTGACCCTAAGGAGACAAATATTTTCTAGTAGGCAAAGAGAGGGTGAAAGTGCTCATGCATTTATCTTGAGAGTTAAGTCCCTAAGTGATGATTTAGCATGCATTGATGAGAACATAAAAGATGGTGAAATAGTCCAAGTTATGTTGAATGGTTTGCTAAATGAACATGCTAACCTTGTGCAAAGTTTTGCCATTCAAAGAGTCTTGCCAAGTGTGGTTGACTTGCAAGAAATCTTATTGGCTGAAGAACATAGGTTGCAATCAAAGCTTGATGGTGCATCCTTGCAAGGTGGAGGTGAAGAGGCTTTCTTCACAAAAGGCAAATTCAAGGGCAAAGGTAAAGGCAAAGGGAAATGGTCCAAAGGTGGTAACTTTGATCATGATGATCACTCTTCCTCTTCCTCTTCTACTAAGAACAATAAGTCAAAGTTCAAGTGCTTTTATTGTGGGATAAAAGGTCATTTTGCAAATGAATGTTATAAGAAGAAAAGAGAGCAAGGAGAGAGGCAAGGAAATCTTACAATAGATGAGGAAGAACATAACACATGTGAATCACTTGTTATGACTTCAAGTTTGTTAGCCAACATAGATGATAATGATCCTTGGTGGATTGATAGTGGAGCCTCATCTCACATGACAAGACATAAGGAATACTTTACATCCTTATTGTCTTATGAGGGAGAAGGTAACATCATCTACACTGCAAATGATGGTCAATGTGACATCAAAGGCATAGGCACTATTCCTATTTCTCTTTCAACAAATAGGAAAGCAAATCTTGAAAATGTTTTGTACATTCCTTCAATCACTAAGAATTTGCTTAGTGTAAGTCAAATGATTGACAAAGGACTTGATGTGGAGTTCATTGGAGATGCATGTTTGATAAGTAAATGTGGATCCTTGATTGCTCAAGGTAGGAGGCATGGTAAACTTTTCAAGCTTGATGCATGTGTGATCTCTAATCATGAAGGATGTATGGCTAGGGAGCAATTGACAAACCAAGAAGTTTGGCACAAGAGGTTGGGCCATCCCAACTTCAAATCTTTGGAGGTAATGGCAAAGAAAGAGCTTGTTCTTGGTCTCCCTAAAAGTCTTGTTGCAAACAATAGTGTTTGTGAACATTGTGCCTTGTCCAAATCTCATAGACTTGCTTATTCTAGATCTACTTCTAGATCTAAAGAAGCTTTTCAACTTGTGCATTCTGATATTCATTCTTCTAGTACAACTAGCAATGGTGGGGCAAAGATGTATGCAACTTTCATTGATGACTTTAGTAGGTATACTTGGATCTATCTTCTTAAAAGTAAGGATGAAGTGTTTGCTGCATTTGTCAAGTTCAAGAATGAAATGGAAAACCAATTCAATACAAAGATCAAATGCTTAAGATCTGATAATGGAGGGGAATACACCTCAAATAGGTTCAAAGACTTTTGTATAGCACATGGGATTAAGAGGGAGATGTCTAGTCCTAGGACTCCACAACAGAATGGAGTGGCCGAGAGGAAGAATAGAACCCTTTGTGAATGTGCCAAGGCAATGAGACTACATGCTAATCTTGCTAAGTCTTTTTGGGGGGAAGCTTTAGCATGTGCTAACTATCTATGTAATAGATGGACAAGTGCTTCCTTGGATGGTAAAACTCCTCATGAGGTTCTTTATGGTAGAAGGCCGAGTGTCAAGCATTGTAGGATCTTTGGATGTACATGTTTTGTCAATATCACACTTGATGATAGAACTAAAGAAGATCCTTCATCAAAGAAGGGTGTGTTTGTTGGCTATAGTGAAGTAAGCAAGGCTTACAAAGTGTACATTCCTTCTACAAAGAAAGTTGTCATAAGTAGGGATGTCATCTTTCATGAAGAGAATGTTTCCAATGTTGTTGATGTTGATGTTGATGTGCCTACTAATCATCATGATGTGCAAGATGTCTTGGATGAAGATGGAGATGCCACTCCAAAGCAAACTTCAAGGAAGACTCAAAGGCAAAGGGCTAAGCCATCAAGGCTAACCTATGATGAAAAAGGAAAGCAAGTGGTGGACAACTCTAACTTTGCTTTTCTTACCTCTTTTGATGAACCAACTTGTGTAGGTGAAGCAATTCAAAAGAAGGAATGGATCCAAGCCATGGATCATGAGCATCAAGCACTCATCAAAAGCAACACATGGAGGTTGGTAAAGCTTCCAAAGGACAAGAAGGCAATTGGTTGTAAGTGGATCTTCAAAATCAAGACAAATCAAGATGGATCAATCAACAAGTACAAGGCAAGGTTGGTGGCAAAGGGGTATGCTCAAGAATATGGTATTGACTATGATGAGACCTTTGCACCCGTGGCAAAGATGGTAACTATTCGAATCCTAATCTCTCTTGCAACTCTTTATGATTGGGATATGTGGCAAATGGATGTTACTAATGCCTTCTTGAATGGTGATCTTGAAGAAGATATTTACATGGAGCAACCCGAGGGCTATGTTTCACATGATGAGCCTAATCATGTGTGCTATCTCCAAAAGAGTTTGTATGGGCTAAAGCAAGCACCAAGGAGTTGGTATGCTAAGCTCAATTCCTTCTTACTTTCTCAAAACTTTGTTATGAGTGAGTATGATCATTCTCTCTACTTTAGATTGAATGAAAATGATATCACTTTACTTTTGATCTATGTTGATGACATTATCTTAAGTGGTGGTAACAATCTAGATATAGATGAAATCAAGATGGCACTCAAAAGAGAGTTTGAAATTCAAGATCTTGGTAAACTTCATTATATCTTAGGAATAGAGATTATTAGAACTTCTAAATCTACATTCATATGTCAAGAAAAGTATGTTAACTCTATTCTAAAAAGGTTTCATATGGAAGATTGTAAAGTTGTTTCTACTCCTATGGAATCAAATGTAAAGCTAACTACAAGAAGTAATGAAAGATCCTTCAAGGACATTACTCTCTATAGAAAGCTAATAGGATCTCTTATATGGTTAACCATCACAAGACCTGATCTAAGCTTTGTGGTTGGTAAACTAAGTCAATTTATGCAAGATCCTAGTGAGGCTCATTGGAAGCTAGGAAAGAGAGTACTTAGATACATCTCGGGATCTAGAGATTTTGGCATCTTGTATGGAGGTACTACACCTAACCTTTGTGGATTTTCAGATTCAGATTTTGCAGGTGATCAAATGGATAGGAAGTCAACAAGTGCCTTTGCAATCTATCTTGGAGATGGAGTGGTCTCATGGCTATCAAAGAAGCAACCAACTATCTCTCTATCTTCCACCGAAGCCGAGTACAAGGCATTAACAACATGCACCAAGGAGATTCTTTGGATCAAGAGGATGTTATTGGATCTTCACTTGCTGGAACCAGAGAAGACTCCAATCATACTTTGTGATAACCTTTCAGCCCAAAGCTTGGCAAGCAATCCTGTTTTTCATGCAAGGAGCAAGCACATTGAGATTGCTCACCATTTTGTGAGAGATCAAGTCATTGCCAAAGAGGTGGAGCTTCAACATGTCTCTTCAAAGGAGTGTGTGGCTGATATCTTCACCAAACCATTGGGAAAGGACCTATATTTAATGCATAGATCTAATCTTGGAATGTGCTCAAAGACTATGTTGAAACTAGCATCCAATGTTGAAGAGGGAGTGTGAAAATTGTCAACATTTCCTAGCTAGTTTGAGGCCTAAATTGGCTAAAATTGTAAATAGTTTTGGTTCTGGAGTTTCACACGTGTGAACCAGGCCACAATGTTTTTATTTACTGTATTTTTTCAGTATGATGAAGTGTCAAACTTCATACCCTTCAAAATGAGACCATTTTGATGTATTTTGGTCATATAAGCCATTTTTAGCTATTTTTCCTATATAGGGAATATCTAGGGTCAAGTACCTTCTAGAGAGAGGAGAGAGAGTCATCTTCCTCATCCATAAATAGTAGGGAAGTCGTGGAGAACAGGTTGGAGAAACCTTTTGTATGCTTCATTGAGATCAATAGATCATTGTCATTGTTTCTTCCTCCATTGAGAGCATTGTTGTGTGTATTGTCTTCAAGCTATTGTGTATGATCTTAGGTGCTTTCCAAAAGTGATAGGCTGATGTATTATGGACTGTATAATGCTATTTTGGGCCGCACTTGATGTTTATGGAAGTTTCCATTTGTGATAAATGCTTTTTGATCAAGTTCTTTGCATTCTAGGTAGCATAGAATGTGTTGCCAATTCCTAGCTTATGTAGTTTGGAGTGCAAGCATTCAAGCCAATGATCTTGGAGTTTAGATCCACTTAGGATCTGTATTTTTCACACATCCCTCATGCTAGAATGGAATCTGAGAGACAAGCTTGCCAAACCCACTTGTCAACTTCGGATGGCTGATCAAAGTGTGGTCCAAGACCTATCGGTTTCCTTCCACAAGTGATGATCAAACTAGGAGGTCTCAAGTTTTCTGTAGATCTAGTAGTACTTGATATTCCCAATAATGCCCATTCATATGAATTACTACTTGGTCATCCGTGGCTCACCAATGCAAGAGTCATTCATGACTGGAGCAAAGGCCGAGTCACTTTTGAAAATCGTGACAGTTCTGTCACCATTGATGCATTGCACAAACTCAAACCTGCAATCATCCATGATGAAGGGTCCTCGACCACCAACTCAGTGTTCGAACCATACCAGTCCAGCCACAAAAATGGTCATTATGTTAAATCTACTAATATCATAAACTGGAGTCACAATCTAGCTACCATTGATTGTGTGAATGTCGATTATTGTGCTCAACATCAGGATGATTGTACCTCTCCACTCCCGATCGATCACGACCAATTACCTGATCTTGATACACCTATCATCAATATCAAATTTCATTGATATCCTTCCACACAATGATGAGTTACTAAATGTTGCATGGCTACCTACTAATGAATCAGAAGATTTATTTGTTGATGACGAGAATGTCTTACGAATTCATAATTGCCCAGAAGATTTGGACATTTCTGATATTCAGATCCTCAATTACATGGAGGCACTTCCACTAGGGCCTATCCACAACATGCTTCCAAGGTGGAACCGGTTGCCAAAAGCCCAAAGTATCCATAGGATCTCTGCGAGGAAGAGACCATCTTTCAAGTTGATGACGAGATCCTCCATGACGTACCACCCGTTCCTCATCCACACACCTCCCCACAACCAAAGCCTCAACTATTATATACCTATGTAACTAGCAGTACTTCAGACCCCTAATAGTCCATTTAGTGTTGGGGGCTAAATGGCAAGGTACCCTTAGGATTAAGGGTATGTGCCCTTGGATAAGGATAGGCAAGTGACTATACCTTAGTTGGAGGTATGGAGTCACGTGACCCTTGGATAAGGGGTACCTTTAGTATTAAGAGTAGGTGTCTTAGATTAAGGTACTAGTGTCCTTGTTTAAGGGCAAGTAGGTGTCTATGCCTTGGATGGAGGTATGGAACCTAGAGAGGTGTTAGAAAGTCATTGGATGACTGTTTTTCTAAACCTTGGGCCTCAACCTTGAACCATATCACTTTATTGGTCTAGGACCAAAGTATACTTGCACAACTTGGGCAATGGGACCTAGTAGGAGGGCGCCCTTCTAAAGTGTCCATTGAGTTCCCAACTCCCACAAGAAAGGCATTCAAAGAGTCATAGGTTATGGAAGGAGTCTCTTGACATTCCATAAGCCTATGGAGGCTCTTGGAGATTCTTTAACTCCCCTAGGCTTCTCTCTCTCTCATTGGATGAGCATGGAACTCCATAGTGCATTGGAGGGGTCCATGGGCCATCTATATGAGGGTAGTAGGGTGCCCATTGTGAGGGGAGAGATCTCTCTTATTTGCTTTGCTTATGCTCTAGTGTTGCTACTAGTGTGTAGAGTGCTTTCTTGTGGTAGTATGCTTGAGGTTTGGATCTTGCTTATGGTATGGGACATAAGTAGGGTTTGGATCTTGAGTATGCTACGGAGTGTTGTGGTATGTTTGTGATTTGTTTATGGTTAGCAAGGGGGTGCTAGATAGGTCTTGCTTGGAGCTTGGATGTAGCTATGGTTGGGTGGTGAATACTTGAGGCCAGCTTGTTATCTATCTTTGTGTTTAGAGAGTAGGGACACAGGTGGAGGAGAGATCCTTGGAGGCTTGCAGATCCTTACTTGCAGGTGGAGTCATCCTAGCTTGGAGTTGGGGAGCATCTTGAAGCTTGCAGGTTGCTTGGAGGACATTTGGAGGCTCTAGCTTGGATTTGGAGGACTTCCTCACCTCTACTTGTAAAAGTGGTATCAGAGCCAGACAAAGGATGGTAACCTTTCTAACCTTCTTTAAGTTCTATTAAGATCACCAACTAAATTTTTTTGGGAAAGATTATAGGCTTTTCTAGTTGTAGGAAGCTTGTAGTTGAAGTACCCAATGAATCTAGTTCTCTTTGGAAGAGAGTAGTGATGCTTATAGAATTGTTTAGAGGCTGATTTTTGATCATGTTAGAGAAGTTTTAAAGTGGGCCTTGGGTTTTTAAAAGTTTTGAAAAAAGATTTGTGGGATGGGTAGAGGAAGTCTTCCTCTACATACACAAACGTTTTTTTGGCAAAAAGATTGATTCTAGCTATGTGTTTTGATCAAAACTAGTGTTTTTTTGCATAAATGAAGCGTTTGAAGTTTTGGTTTTCATTTTGAAGTTCTGTTTTTCATACCTGTAAATCTGAAAATCAGATCTGAAAAGTGAAGTTTTCATTCAAACTTCATTAGTTACACCTTTCTATCTCCTAGTTTCATGAAGATGGCAATGTAGGAAGGGAATGGTAGTGTAACTTTGTGCATAAAACAAGTTTTGAAATTCTGTTTTTTGTCATTTTGAAGTTCTGATTTTCAGACCTGTAAATCTGAAAATTGAAGTTTTCATAAAGCTTCATTAGTTATCCATTTCTAGACACTAGTTTCTTGGTTTTGGAAATCTAGAATAGTGAGAAATGTGAAAACTTTGGTTGCTTTTGAAATGACAAATGGAACTGGAATGGGAATGGGAACTTTATCTACACATTAGCTTGTTGTAGTTAATTGAAGTTGACATAAAGATTTGGTTTTCATTTTTGCTTTTGATTAAGGCAAATGTAGCTTGTTGTTGTTTTCCTCTTAAGCTTGGATTAAGCTTGCAAATAGTAGGTTTGGATTGAGCTTACAAACAATAAGATTGAATGAATAGAAGTAAATTCTTTTTATTTGCATTGGATGTAACATTTGAAGCATTTCTATCATTCTAATTTGAGCACTTGTTGTTGTATTTGCATAATAGGAAAACACACAGGCAACCCCAATGGATCAAACCAATGAAAACCCAACATTTGATCTATCAAACCCATCCAATGTGGCACAAGCTCTTGAACATTTATACCAACAAATTCAAGTGACTAATAAGCAGCTTCTTAAAACTAATCAAAGAAACCAAGACTTAGAGTCTAGGTTAGCCAATCAGAAGAAGCACGTAGTTCCACCTCCTGTAAAAGTGTTTAAGGGGGAGAAGAAAGATAGGAACTTACAAGTGGTAAGTTCTTGGCTAAATGTTTGGAACAAATACTTTGCCATGAACCAATTCCCTGAATCTAAGAAGTTATCCACTGTTACCATGTTCCTTGAAGAAAGAGCCTTAGTTTGGTGGGATGACTTAGTTGCAAAGGGCAATCAACCTTGTACATGGGATGATTTTTGCAAGCTTTTTAGGGATTATTTTTTACCACTTTTAGACGACTATGAACACTTCCAAAAGTTGAGTCATCTAACTGTCTATGCTCGAAATTTTTTTTATCCAATATCAACGCTTTGACATCTCCCTTAATCCTGAAAAATGCCAGATCTGGGTAACACATGGTATTGTGTTAGGACATATTATTTTTCGAAATGGCATTGCCACTGACCCCGAAAAAATCCTTATCATTGAAAATCTACCAGAACCACGTACGATACGCGAAGTTTACTCTTTCCTTGGCCATGCCAACTACTATCGGTGCTTTATTTACGATTTCCTAACAAAGCCCGCAAAATCTACAAAGTAATTGTTCCCAAATGGACGGATGAACAACGCGTCGCATTTAATCAACTCAAAGAAGCCCTTACCAATGCACCTATCCTCCGGGCTCTTGATTATTCTAAAGAATTCCATGTGCATACCAATGCGTCCAAGTATGCCATTGGAGCAATGCTCACCCAACCGGGAGAATTTAAAAAAGATTATCCAATCTGTTTTCTCAGTAGACAATTGATACCTGCTGAAGTCAATTATACCACTACCGAACGTGAAGCCTTGACAATGGTATATGCAGTTCAGAAGTTTTGCCATTATCTTCTGGGAAAAGTTTTTGCATTCTTCACTGATCATCAAGCACTGTTGTATCTCATCAACAAGACTTGCACCACAGGCCGTATTACTAGATGGATCCTATTATTGCGAGAATTTGAGTTTAGAATCGTGGTTCGTAAGGGAGTTCAACATTTTCTAGCAGATCATCTGTCCCGAATCCCTAACCTTCTCACCCCTGATCAAGGCGTCAACGATGATTTACCAGATGCCATCCTTTTCCAAATTGACTCTACACCCGTATGGGCTAAGGAAATCACAAAATATTTAACTTCAGGGCAAATGGGTCCTTCCTTGTCTAAACCTGAACAATGTGCATTGGTCCTCAAAACCAACCCTTATACGTTAATTGCAGGACAACTCTATAAGCAAGGGTTAGATGGAATCATCCGAGGTGTCTTACTGAAGGTGAAATACCCTCTGTAATTTCCCTCACTCATCAAGGTATTGTTGCAGGCCATTTTCTTCTGAAACGACTGCTAAGCAAATCCTCTTGGCCGGTTTCTGGTGGCCAACACTGTTCAAGGATACACACAATTACACTAAGGCCTGTGATGTCTGCCAATGCACAAAACGCTTTCAAAAGACCGACTACATGCCTTGTGAATTCCACCATTACTGTAGAAATCGGACCTCTATCAATATTGTCCTCATGTAGAGAATATCACTATTGTCCTTTTCATTGTTTGGATCAAAAACATTTAATTTATTTCTAGAGTTTTCAACATTTGAAAACCTTCAAGATATTTCTATCTCCTCATCAAATATATTTGTGTTGTCCAAATTTAAATCATTCATTTCCTTCTCAACATATGCATTCAAGTACATGTCTTGCTTTGACTTGAACAATATACGACCAATTGTTGTTTTGTCAACATTTTCACACATGTGGAGACATCCATAATGATGCGATTGATCTTCTAAGGTGTGTGTGATTGCACATGAATCTATCTCTTGATTGATGCAAACAATCTAGCTTGAAAAGGTGATGGGGATTTCACGATTTCATTACCATCCTAGAAGTTGATGTTCTTGGAAAGTCTCAAAAAGAGTCTTTCTCATCTGGTTACAGATCATGTGATTGGGGGAAACGAAGGAAGCAAGTGCCAAAGAGAAGGCTTGTCATTGGCATGGACCTTGACTGCTTACTAGATGAAGACGTGATGTTGATCATGGATGTTTGAATGCTTGAGATATGATTTTCACATATGATCTTCAGTAGCTCATATGAATTATGGACTTGTGATCGTGTCTTTATAAATTACAGTATACGCCACTCGGTGCTTCAATTTGTGTTCTTGAAGTTATTTGAAGAGGCTCACAATGTACTCATGTAATAGATGACAAAGAGAGAACCCACCTGAACCACATCAATAAGAGCCACTCCAATGGATCAAATGTGAAGAGACACAAACTTTTAGGTAACTCGTCACTCGTGTATCATTGTGGATCATTCCATTCTATTATAATCTCCTTTGCCACAATAAATTGAATGCATTGCCCTATGTAGCTCTCATGTTCAATGGTCTTTGCTAGTCTTACTTACAATATAGTTTCACTTTCATCTCTTACTGTATGTGATCAGATCAAACAATGGATTGCATTTCCTACACACTAACAATTTCTAAGGTTTAATGACAATAGGCACATATTCTATGTTGTAATACCAAATCCTGTGTCTGAAATTTGCTACAAGTCCTAGTCATATCATGTTATTAACTTGTTAGAAATACTTCCTTTATAGTAGCTATTGTCATGAAGCTCATCTTCTTCTCAATCTACAATTACTAAGTGAAATTGACTAGATTGGAATGCAACATTGCTTCATAATTGGAAGAACGACATGATTTGCAGCAGGCTTTAATTTGAGGCTTGAAGATCACCTGCCCACACTATTTTATTGCACGTATTTGTAGCTGAACTCATGTGCCATATGAACCTTGTGTAGAAATGTCCATGTTTTTGTTCATTTTGATAATGAAGATTAAGAGAGGTGCGGCCTCCCTTAGTGCAATCTGTGCGCCTCCTTTTGTTATCATGAAAAAAAAAAAGGTAAGAAAAAAAGTGAAAACTATTTTTACATGGGAAAGGTTTGCCTCCTCGATTGTTTTGTCGTCAAAAGGGCCTTCTGCCTCTTGCTACTACCCTCGGCCCAAGGCCCTTCCCCAGTGGAATGGTCGTCCACCCTTTCCCCCCAAAAGAAAAGAAAAGAGAAAAAACAAGAAAGTGAATGTATATGAGGTTTCCACCAGTGTTGGCCGGGTATTGATTTTTTTTTCGGTTCTCAACCCGGTTCTAAAGACCCTAACCGGCGGGTACACTATTTCTCAAGAACCGATTTCTATGTAGAACCGGCGGGTATGCTCTTTTGTAAGAACCGGCCACGGTTGAGAACCGTCGGGTCCCTTTGAGCCTTGGATTGAGGTTGAGAACCGGACCGTCATTTGGAGGGGGTATAACCCGAGTATCAATTCACCCTATAGAACCTAACATTTATTAAAGGCTTTTAGCAAGTGAGGACATCATGATAGATGAGAATGTAGACCTCATTGAGGAGTATGGATTTTTTCATGAGTAGGATGAGTAAACCTAATGTTAAGATAGAAATTGTAAGAAGACTTTTTTCAAGGTTATCATTTTTGTTGATGGGTAGTTAGTTGATAAGTCGAATGTTAAAAACTTAAGACATTGTGCAACAAGACTTTTTTTTAGCGGCTTTTATATTAGTCATATTTTTTGAGTGTCTATTTATTTGAGTTGTTTAGCTGTGAAGTGTGATTTGTCTTGCACGATTGAAATATCATAGGCATTGAAGAGTGTGAGATTTTTGTGAATGCTCAAATTTTGTGCACTTACACTTTTTTTACGTGGCTTCCACATGTCTTTTAATAAATAATGTGAGAGAATTTTAACATAGTATGCAACAATAATTTTCGAAATGATTTTTTATAAAAATAGTATATATTGAGAACCTAATATAGGAACTGGCGGTTCTTAATAGATTAGTAACGGGCAGATTGAGAACCGCCAAGATTTATCTTATAAAATATTATTGAGAACCGCCAGGTGTAAATATTTTAAATGTAATCCAATACCCTGAACCGGCGGTTCTTGGTTTAAAAAAAAAGGGCAGTACCCTGAACCGGCGGGTATCATAAATATGTGAGAACCGCCCCACACTGGTTCCACAAGTTGGGACTTGGGAAGAAAATACATGAAATGAGAGGAGAATATTTCCACCAATTTATTCAAGGATAGAAACACAATGATGACATTTGTGATATCATTATGACATCACGTCACTTCCACAATATCTCAATTTCTCAAGTTGTAACATTGTGAGAGAGTGCAATGCAAGGGAAAGCTAAGTCCACCGCCCTTCCACATGTTGGCACAATATCATTCCCATTGATGCGTGCCAAGTCCAAAATCTAAAAAGCCCTCCCATTGGTCTAGGAGAAAAAATGGGCCTCCCACCCTTTCAAATTAACATGCACTTCACTATGTGGCAGATGACATGGCAGGGATCCACTACCATGTAAGTGCAACTCAAAGCCATTTTTTGGGTGAGGCAATGTCCCCTTGGCATGTTGACACAACCCTTCATTGCTAATATTCCTTTCAATGAAATGCATTTCAATTTTGACCTTTCCAGTTGAAAGGTGATTGCTTGAAAAAAAACCTTATAGCAACTTTTAACCTTTTAACATGAAAAGTTTGATACTTGCCTTTCAAAGCACAAAAAAAACCTTATAGCAACTTTTAACCTTTTAACATGAAAAGTTTGATACTTGCATTTCAAAGCACAAGACATTAAATAAAATGGACCAATTGTATGTCAAAGATTCAAATGGGCTAATCAAATTTTGGCCCTTCATTTAACACTTTCCAACCAAATTTGAAACAAGCCTCACTTGCCAAGATTCATAAAATGGGTGACAAGTTAAAGGGCCAGGCAAAGGGACTTGTCGGTTGTGTGAAACCACTCCACTTATTTTTAACACCCTGAGCACTTTGTGCACCATGTTAGAGTGCATCTTGGTTCTCAGCCTTGGATGCACTAGGTGCATGGAGTGCTCAGATTTGCTTGTGAAACCAAAGATGATTTAAAGCTCACGAGTGCTGGATCAAACATTCAGATTTTGTCATGTTGCCATGATTGACCATTAAAAAAACTTTTAAAGTGGCAAAAATGCCACGTCGTAAAATTCCAATTGATATAATGTAAAATATCTCGTGCCATTAAGCCCCATCGAGTGAACCGGTTACATGTTAAGGCCGAGGGTTCACACCCTAAGGGCTTTGGGCTTTGGGCCTTGGGCCTAGGCCTCTATGCCTAGCTGCTCATACCATCTTTGGATATTCATCAATTGGAGTATTCCTTCTTCATATCTTTCCCTTTAGAAGCAATGCTGTGGGAAACAATAGCATCAGAAAACACTAAAATTGCATTTGAATTGCCTTGCGTTTGCTTTTGTATTGTGCATTTCTGTTGTTTTGGGCGGTTGCAATCAGCAAAATTATAGAATCCTTCTCTTTTTTGGGCAATTTGGGCTCTTGTATGCTCCATATCGAATCCATAATACTTTGTCATTGCAAATTTTTAGTCATCTCATCTTTTGATCCAAAGTATTTGCAAATTTACAGTCATTTCATCTTTCAGATCATCGTGCTTGCAAATCTGCAGTCATCTCATCTTTAGGATCAACGAGGTTGCAAATTTTTAGTCATCTCATCTTTCGGATCAACGAATTTGCAAGTTTACAGTCATCTCATCTCTTAAATCAATGGATTTGCAGATTTACAGTCATCTCATCTTTTAGATTAACGTGCTTGCAAATCTACAGGCATCTCATCTTTTACGTTAACGGATTTGCAAATTTTCTCAGCTGTTATTCCTCAATTCATCGGCCAATCACTGTACTGTTCATTTACTAGATCCTTGATCATTTATTTCGGCAATGGATCGTGCAGCTGCGTCTTCCTCACATGCTTCTCATCAATCATCTCATGTGAAAGCTGGTTACTGGCCAGCATACTCTGCAGATTCCTGCCCGGCCTCATCTATCGATTCATCCCTATTTACTCACCTGTCCTATGCATTCGCCGTCTTGGATAATTCTACCCACCAAGTGCAGCCGCCTGCTTATGATGATGGAAATCTGATCAGAGGGTTCTCATCCGCAGTCAAAAACAAAAATCATAATGTGAAGACCTTGATCTCCATCGGAGGTGCTTCCTCAGACTGGCGAACATTTTCGGCTATGGCGAGTAGCCCTTCCTCAAGACACTCCTTCATCGAAAGCAGCATTGCCCTGGCAAGGAAACACAACTTCGATGGCCTGGATTTGGACTGGGAGTATCCAAAATCCTCAAAGGACATGAAAAATCTAGCTACTCTTCTCTCGGAGTGGCGTCAAAGAGTAAATAATGAATCAGCTCGATCTGATCGGCCACCTCTCCTTCTCACGGCTGCAGTATACTACGCCTCTGCCCTCAACGTGGGAAATGGACCTACATACCCCGTTAAGTCTATTGCAAGCAATCTTAACTGGGTAAACATCATGGCATTTGACTATCATGGAAGCTGGGAGCCACACAAAACTGGTCAACACACTGCTCTTTACGATCCAAACGGCAATGTCAGCACAAGTTTTGGAGTGGGATCTTGGCTCAATGGCGGATTGCCTTCAAAGAAGGCGGTGCTGGGGCTCGCCATGTATGGCCGGTCATGGATTCTCAAAAACGCACATCACGCAGGGGTTGGTGCTGCAGCCGTGGGCGTTGGGGTACATGATGGCACACCATTATACCACCAAATCGTTGATCTGATAAAATCTAAGAACGCCAGAGTGCTGTTTGACGAAACCAGCGCCTCCGCCTATACTCATTCTGACACCATGTGGATCGGGTTTGATGACCCTCGATCTATATCTACCAAGGTAGCATTCTTGAAGAGTAAAGGGTTACTGGGCTACTTTTTCTGGAATGCTAGCTTGGACTACAACTGGAGTTTAGCAACAGCAGGTACATGCCACCAATCAGGCTTCCCATTATTCTCTGAATGATATAATAGCTTGTTAATGCAGATTAATCCTTCCGGTACAGCTGCTAAAAGGTTTTGCTTGTGCAGACACAAGTTTTAAGAATTGTTAGTTCTCTGAATTTGATACTTGCAAATTGCCATTGTTCTTTTTGGAAGAGATCGTGATGATTGCTAGCTGCTTTTGACTTGCTTGTTTGCAGCTTTTCAGGCACTGAATTGACATCCCAGGATCAAGACAAAACTGGACTTCTTCATCAATAAGGCGAGTTTTCAGAGCAGTTCATAATAAAGAAGCTTTTTTTTTCATTGGCAGAAAGTTTCAGAGAGCATTATTCTCCATCTTCAGCAAGGCAATAGCTGAAGTTTGAGGCATATTTGAGACTACTATGAAGACGTATATACATACTCACAGTCTCACACTTTATTCAAACACAGTCTGAGTCAGATCAAATCCGATATGCAGCTGTATCCTTTTGCAATCTAGCAAATTATGAAGGTTGAATTCAGTTTAAATGTGTTAATACAAGGACGCTGGAATATTCTCAGATTGTGGAAAAGTGACGTCAGGATCAGTTGATAACGACACCAGCTCTAGTCATGAGAATCTCAGCACGTAGCAGAATTCTGTTTGAACTGACTGGTAGTTAACAGTCATACATCTTAAGATTTTGGCGGGTATAAGCTTGGTGCTGAAAAAGACAGGAAACGTTTTTCCAAGTGGGTGATAGGATATAAGGAAGTAATAGCGAGCAAGAAGTCTAACGATGAATAAGCTCTACTTCCTCTTTAATCTTTGATTAGGATTACACTTTTTCCTCTGTAGTCATCTTTGATTAGGATTACACTTTTTCCTCTATAGTCATTGCATGGCACGTTGATTTCTCATAATAAAGATTTTTCTCTTTTGTTTAACGTAGTATTATCACAAATTTTGCTTGAATATTAGATATTAGATGTGCATGCTGTGACTGCAAGTGATGCATGTGGTTCTCTTAATCTTCATTATCAAGGGTTATGGGCGCACAATGCTAGCGTGTTCTGTAGCTGTAGAGACTTAATCATATGTGTTCTATCTGGAAATCAGTATTAGAGAAAGCATGGCGCAAAAGGGAGTTCAATTCATGTTTGATCCTCGTAGTGTGGAGAGATTGGATGGAGACAACTATGGTGATTGGGCTTGGAGAATGAAGATTCTTTTTCAAGAGCGTGGATTATGGGAGATTGTAATTGGAACTGAGAAAGAACCGATTGGAGAACCCACGCCAGAATTCCATGAACAATTATCATTGTTCAAGGAGCGTTCCACGCAAGCTCACACCATGTTGTGCTTGTCAGTCAATAGCCTTGTAGGAGCACAAGTGCAGGAGCTGAGCACTCCAAATGGTGTTTGGGAGCATCTGAAGCGGCTCTACCATGGAACTGGATTGGGCTCAAGGATCATTTTGCAGTGTGAACTCACAAACATGCAGATGGGAGAAGGAGAGACCGCCAATGCTTATGTTGATTGCTTTCGGCAAACAGCACGAAAGCTTGCAGCCATCGGATTTCAAATTGAAGAAAACAGCTAGCCTGCATGTTCTTGGCAGGGCTACCAAGTTTCTTCGAATCTCTCATTGCTATGATTGAAGGGCAGTATGCTGATGAGCGAGAACTCACGCTATCTATTGCCATTCGAAGAGTACTTGAAGCAGATCTGAGGAGGAGTAAGGTTCGACCTCAAGGAGGGCAAGAACTTGCGCTTCTCATGAAGGGTAGCGATGTGGAGTCAAGCAAGGACTGGTTCCTGGACTCAGGTGCTACTTCACATATGACGCATGATCTCAGCTTGTTTATAAAAATGAAGGAATTGATACCTCCTATTCAAATCTTTATGGGAGACAACACCTATGTCTCAGCAATTGGAAGTGGGGATATTAACATTCAATTTCCACCCAATCAGAGCGGAATACTACATAATGTATATTTTGTTCCACAGATTGGGAGAAATCTTTTGTCAGTCAATAAGATTACAAAGTTGGGAGTGCGAGTAGTGTTTGAAGAGAACAAATGTGGGCTAGTTTATCGAAATGAGACTCTAGCCACAGGAGATCGAGTAGGGAATCTATTTCGAATGAATTGGATTAGTTCAAAAAAAAAGCATCAAAACAAGCATTGATTACAAAGGAAGTTGATGCTGATGAATTGTGGCACAAACAAATGCGCCACTTGTCATTTCAAAAACTAGAGCGACTCTCTGAAAGTGGACTTATTAAGAACTACAAGATCCACCAAATGGAGCTATGCCGTACTTGCAATGTTTGTTTGAAAGGCAAAATGACAAAGAAACCTTATCCAAAGCAAGCATTGAAGAGAGCAGAAGGTCCACTTGATCTAATACACAATGATGTCTGTGGTCCAATTGAGGTGAAGTCAATCGGAGGTGCCCGATATTTCATTACGTTTACAGGTGATTATTCTTGCTATACACACATTCGTTGCATGAAAGAAAAAGTAGAGGCATTAACATGCTTCAAGGATTATGTTTCACAATGCAAAGCAGAAAAGGAAAAGGGTCCCACAGCTTTAAGATCTGATAATGGAGGGGAGTTCATGAGTCATTCATTCAACAATTTTTGCAAAGAAGAGGGAATTAGAAGGGAGTTTACCTATCCTTACAATCCTCAACAGAATGGAATAAGTGAAAGGTTGAATAGGACACTTCTAAACATAGTCAGATGTATGCTATATGAGAAGTCTTTGCCCAAATCTTTTTGGACAGAAGTTGTTACTTGCGCAGGTTATCTATACAATAGATCTCCAGCTGAGAAACTAGACTGGAAAACACCAAGAGAGCTGTGGATAGGACATGCACCATATCTGACACATTTGAAAACCTTTGGATGCTTATGTTTTGTGATCAACACTAGTGCTAGCAAACGCAAGTTAGGCCCACGGCTACAAAAGGTATTTTTGTGGGATACCCTAGCAATCAGAAAGGCTATCGAGTATACAATCCTGAAACAAAGAAGATACTTGTTTCACGTGATGTGGAGTTCAGAGAAGAAGAAACTCACTACAAGGAATTGGATATGAAAGATAGTGATTATGAAGAGCACATAGTGGTGTTTCTGAATGCACAGACCAAGACAATGGAGGAAAATCATGCAGAGCCTCAAGCAATCATTCATGATCAACTAGTGCAAAGAACAACAAGTTCAGATACAGAACAAAGGGATTATGCTCAAGGTTCAATCGTTCAAATTTATGCTCTTGGCCTTGAAGGATGTAACCTTCTGGTTGATAAATATAAATGTCTCTTGTATGTATCCTTTAAAGAATGTTGTCTGGACGTCCATCTGATGAATGTCCAGATCCTCTACAACAGCTATAACCAACAAGGTTCGAATAGATTGATGTTTTACCACTGGACTAAAGGTGTCAGTGTAATCTATTCCATATACTTGCTCATATCCTTTAACCACCAGTCAAGCTTTCCATGTTGATTTTGATCCATCTAGCTTGAGCTTCAGTTTGAAGATCTATTTAGTGTCAATCAATTTTATACATGCAGGAGGATCAACAAGACTCTAGGTCTTATTCTTCATCAATGAGCTATACTCAGCATCCATAGCAGCTTTCCATTTGCCTGCGTCTGACATTGACAATGCTTCTACAACAGAGGCAGATTCATCATGACTGATAAACGGGGGGACGAAACGATTAGGTTGTTGTCGTTGTCGAGTAGATCTCCGAGCTACAGGTTCCTGAGCAGATGACTCTCCTGGGTGAATGGTAGGGATGTCTTCAGGTTGTGGTTGAACAATCGTAGGTCCAGGTCTATCGATGGTGAATGGAGTTGTTGGAACAAACTCTTGTATTTGTTGCTTCTATTTAAAATCATAGAATTTGTCTTCAAGGAAGACGATATCTCGGCTGACTGATATCTGACCAGTTTCAACATCATAGATGCAATGTGCTTTATGCTGATCTAGCAAGAGAATCATTCAATAGATGTCAGGAGTTTTGTCCCGAGCACATCAGGATAGTCTTCAACTGAAAAAGGTGGAGTGGAAGTCTTGGTAATATCGTCAGGCTTGTCCCCGAATACAACTGAAGACCATAACAGCTTACCACTCTACTATGTGGAGAGTGAGAAGGGACATTTGGTACCTGTGTATGCTTATCACCTCCGAGGGGATGGTATTTTGTGCATGGTACGATGTTTCGGATGTGGTGGAAGACATCATCGATCAGAATGCCCACATTGAGGTGATTCAACAGTATTTTTACCTCAGTGTTCACAATGTGGTGTCAACCATCCATGTCTAGATTGTCCATTGAGGCAATTACAAAAAGCTAAAATGACATTATCTTACAAGGACCAACATGTACTATGTTATCAGATAAATCCACTCAAGATGCACTACAAACAGAAAATTTTAGTGCCACCTGGTTTTGAGGCCATTGGATTACATGACAATCCTCCCAAATCCAAAAAGTGCACAGCGTCACCTCAAACTCAAATGACTACATCATCACAAGAGACGGAGCTGGTAGAATCCATCAAGCAAATTGTAACAACAGAGATTACGAGAATTCTACCCAGCCTTCTACAAAGGACGGTGGATGCTACATTACAACAGGTACATGTGGCAACTCAAAATCTTGGCGGAAAATCGGAGCAAGGTTTGCAAGCAAGCATGGTCACGCAGTCTTCAAGACCGCAAGACAATGGGAAGGAAAAGGCTAAGGTCGACAATTGTCAATCAAGTCCAAAATCATTGATGGACAATGTCCAACCAAAGTCTAATTGTTCCACAAAGCAACAGACCACCAGTGCAGTTCCAAATTCGAGTATAATAGTGCTTGAAAGGCCGAATCCAGGGAATTCAAGCCCAAAAAGGCCAACTGCACAGCAAGAACTAGCGCCTACAATGTCTATGCCTTGTCCTCAATTGGTAAGATTGGTTGCCGAAGAAAGTCTTCAGGTTAAAGCATACCACGAATACCTAGATAGACTAAGCAATCAAGAGAGCACGTCCTATCCACATTACGAATTGAGAGAGACCACAACAATACCACTAGGGGAAGTAGCACCGCTCTATCAGGATCAATATCAACCAGCTTTATCATGGAATCCTCTGATGGATGGTGTCGACTACCCATTTGTCGATGAACAAGGTTATTAGGAATGGCCACCATACTCATATGGTTATTATTGAAAATCTGGCAAGTCCATGTTCTTGCTGATGTCATCAAATAAAGCCTCAAGTTTTACGTAAGCAAACTCATATCCATGCTTTTCCTGGAGCACAAAAAAAAAAATCTATACATATGCTCTCTACAGACTTTGACAATGCGATTCATCATTATCCCAAGGACCAGTCAGAGGCGAAGTGCCATGGGACTGACACTCATTTGGTAGCAGGAGCATGTTGTCCGATTCTGGAAACAACATGGAATATTCTAGAATATGGCAAGAGTCTTCTACAATAAGCCCAAACAATACATAAATAAAGTAGAGAGTCTGGAGTATTAGAAACAGGTGACCAGTTGGCATCCTGCGTGTGTGAGTCCAACATTGGGCCTTAGGCTAATAAGTGCCATGGAGCACAATTATTCAATAAAGTATTTTAAACTTAGCTTTCTTAAGTTCTTAAGTTAGAAAACACAACTTGAACTCAAGAAACACAAAGTGGTCTTGACGGTCAAGATAGAGATCCTAATGAAACCCAATTAGAGCGAAGGGGGCTCACCTCTCAAATCTATAAGAGGGAGCCATTTTCCTTGTATTTGATTTTCTTCTACTCTTCCTAATAAAACTTTGTCCGTCTCTCTCTCTCTCTCTCTCTCTCTCTCTCTCTCTCTCTCTCTCTCTCTCTCTCTCTCTCTCTCTCTCTCTCTCTCTCTCTCTCTCTCTCTCTCTCTCTCTCTCTCTCTCTCCAACTCTTCTCCCTTTTGCTAAGAAAACCATGGAGGGATCATTAAGATCCCTAGGTAGGTGTCCTTTCACTGTTCACCTATCTTGAGAAGACTAGCCTCTTGTGGAGAAGATCTAGAACCAAGAACGCCTAGATACGCATGAATAAACGAAACTGAAAAAAGACCAAAAAGAGAGAGAGCATCCAAGATGAACGCCGCACCAATCTAGGCTATTTTGCAATCCAATCCGAAGCTAAGACTAACAAGCTTAGCAAGCCTAGATCTCCACTCCTATTTCGTCGCTTAGCCCTCTCCCCATTGGATCTAAGCCCGATACTACATGACAGAACCCCTTCTTTGCCCACTAGATCCGACCGATTAGGGAGGCATGGAAAGGGTCCAACATCAAGCTGTTGGGAGCTCTCCAATTTTGAAGAGGTCAATTATTTGCGACAATAGGACATTTTGATTAAATTGCGGCGAACAGTTTGTGATAAAGACCGGCGGCAATAAGCACTTGGTTTTATGCAAGAGAATGAGGATCTACGCTTTTCCAAGTGACGATTGAAGATGCCAATGCAGAACCGGATCAATATCATCCAATAGGGGTTGCAGTGGGTCCTGCAACATATTAGGGGTGGAATGATGTTGGCTGATTAGGACGAATCCCCAAGATACTCGGCCAGAGCTACCTAGGAGCACCTCTCACCTTAGACTGAGGAGGTCTTTGATAAGAAGGGTTGAATGAGAGCCGAGTATGAGAGCCAAGAAGTACTAGTTAAAAATGACAAGTAGAAACTGTGTAAGCCTCATGGTGAATCCCGAAAGATGGAATGACCATGTAGGAACTAGTATTTCTAGGCAAATATAATAAATGCAAGTAGGCCCCTCTTAGAAAAGTAGAGTGAGCCACCTTTTGATGGTGATCTCTAGTGGAGGAGATAATTCCACTTGTAATTTGGAATTGCCACTAGGATGCCACCTAAGGAGCTCTCTTGCTTATTTAAGAGACTCCCCCTTTGTAGAAGGGAGCTTTTTGTGTAATGTATCTACTCCATGCTTAAATGAGAATAGCTTCCATGAGTTTGATGCATTCTTGAGCTCCTTGATCATTCTTGTTTCTTGAGTGATGCATTAATGATCTGCCCTTCCATTCTCTTTTTGTGTGGTTGTGGACTTAGTGATGGATTAGTTTCAGTTTCTTGCCTGTGGAAGTAGAGTGGATTAGCTTTCTTGCTTTTGTAGATTAATGTAGGAATCAGCATTGTGGTAAACCATCTTGGCTGGGTTTGCAGCTTAAATATTGCAAATTATATGACAGCCCATTCATTGATGTTCTTGGCAGTCCAAGAATCAAGAAATGTGTGTTTCTTGATCCTTGGGCTCTCAAAAATGTTGTCTAGTTTAGTTCGTTTAGTTACTTGCTTGTTCTTGCATTTGTAATGTGTATGCTAGTTTAGTTTTCAGATTTCAAGAAGTTGTCCATTTCGATTTGCAATAGTTAGAGATAGGATTTCATTGTTCAACAGATTTGCACACTAATTTTATTTTTGAGCGTTTTGGCATGTATGATTGGTTGTTTATGCATGTGCATTCAATTCAAGAGAGACCCATCCGCATTGTCCTCTGACATCATGATTTTGCTATAATGAAGATCTATCCCTTCTACTTAATCTGGGCCTAAAACAAGAACGTAAACATCAAGAATATGCCCACAGTCTCTGTTGACAAGCATAGCAAGAAACATAGTCTGTAAACTAGATAAGAAAGAAGAAGCAGAAGCTGTAGCAGATTCTAAAGAATCAAATCTGTCTACACAACTTCTTGATGGCTTGATCTAAAATGGTTT